>JBBPUC010000414.1:0-20991 GCA_038094375.1 Tubosaeta aff. heterosetosa | reverse complement strand
TGGTCGTCATGTTCGTCGCATTCGCCAGCGCCCTCTTCTTACCCTTCTTCTGCGGGGCCTCCAGACTAAGGAGTCGATCCATCTGAACCCGACGACGTACTGTGCTTTCCGCGAGCAGTTGCACGTACTTCTTCCGGTGGGCACGTCCTTCGCCTTCGCCGACACACGACACCGGAACGACTGCGACGGTCGAACCCTCAATGCCCGTATGTGTCGTCTCTTTCCAGAGATACGGCAATTTCATCGGCGTATACCGCACGAGCCTCGTATCGTGTGTCCCGATCGGCATATCCAACTAACCCACCCTCATCAGCCACACTTTACGATACAGATCCAAGACGACGCACCAAGCGAGGAACATGCTGAATGTGGAGCGTCAACTCTGTCAGGATTACCTCCAGCTTACTCGTGATGAACTTCTATCCAATTTCGGTTAAAGCGAGACGGGAAAACAGCCGATTCAATCGACCCACCTCGTCTACCTCCAGATGAAGCACACGCCGTTTCGATAACCGAAGGAGAAGCACGAACGAAGACGTTCTCGCGATGATCAGCATCTGCCATGGATCCTCGGGGTGAGTCGTATCATAACCCAACGATGGGGATGTGACCATGTCCTATATGCAGCTAATGCATGAGCGAGGCATGACTCGCTTATCGACGAGGACTGACCAATGTGGAAGCGTGGTCATCCAGCAACGACATCAACTCGGCCGCTTCTTGTTTGGCTTCTTCGATCGCCGACTGTATTACCTTTGCAAAGACGACGCATGCGTTGCGCGAGGCGACAACCAAATGAAAAACGGCCATGAGCACTTGCCAAAGCGTCGCAAAGGTAGACATGGTTAGGATAAGGGCCGCCGTCAAAAACGCTGTCTCGCGAGTCCTTATGTAGCCAGTCCGCATTTCAATCCTGTCAGCACCAGTGGCCGGCGGGCCCGAAGTACCGATACAACTTTTAGTGTTAGTATAGCGAATAATGATATTAGTCCCAAGCGTACAAGACGATTGACAGCCAAACTCAAGACACCAAAATACAACTTCTTCTCAATACCCTTCAAAATCATTCATACATGTCATACTCTTTCTGTCGTCGCCGCCGCCGGAGTTTGATTGTCCGCTGTTTGTGCCACTCGCGTACAGCTTCCGATGGGCCTACAGAACAAGAACATCAAATTCAGGTCAACGCCGACGTTGATTGACACACCCATTCTCCCTTGTCCCCGCCCGATACCCCAAACCCAAAGCACAGCGCGGATAGGCACCCATATCATGAGTGCCATGTATGTCGCCACAGTCCAGATGGGACTTGGGATCATCCCCAATACACTGACTAGACGCGCGACCAGCGCACGCAGGAGGGGGCCGTCGTGATCCGATTCATCAGCAACACGAGCAGCCCACAACGCTGCTCGCGTGGATTCCATAGCAATAAAAACGAGAGGGAGAAATAAGAGGGTCTTCGCTGCGGCTAGATCGTGTCAGCCCTAGGTCATCTAAACGAGATTTAAGCGCACACTGAATAGTCATGCTCGGCTATGCTGGATAAGATTGGTTTTGCGAGCGGGGATTGTGGGAGCTGATACGGGGGCGGTTAAAAACGTTTCAAACCGACCCCACGGTGGGAGGACAGCTGCTTCGACGGCGCGTGAAAATGGAAGAGCATCGCTTGCACCAACAACGCGAATCTAGTTTGTTGCTGAAGCATCGACTGTCGGATTCTCCCTGCGAATCCACGACTACGAGCAGCCGACAGTTACTTTCCGCCATATAACGGTTTCAATTCACCTGGACAAAACATAAGCTTATAGATGTTAAAAAGTGAACGTATATTCTATTGATATATATATTAGCACAGACAAGTGGTAGGACCAATCGGTCACCGTTCGGAATGTCCGACTTGGTGTGATACCCACTGGCGTGTATCTATGAAGCACACCTATAGCAGTATATCCACACGGTGTACGTCCCGAGCAAGTCCGCTCGAAAGCTACTCTAAGCCCAGCCTATGGCCAGTTGTAGTAGTCCGTCCCCTGTGGGTAAAGTCGTCCACCACTTTGCCACAGCACTGAGCCAGCCAGCCAGAGTTGGATAAGGACCCTTGATGGAGTCAGTACGTTTTGGAAAGAACCCTTCCGAATCAGTGGATCACTGTCGATGATTCGAACAGCGCTCAAGCCCACACAACAGTGCTCTTACCGTCGGACTAAGCGCCTTTCTACAGGCATTCTATACCGTATGTGACATCCCTGATGTTAGGCATAGCTCTCATGACATCCTCAGCTGTATACTGCGCTTCTGCTCTTTTTAACTCAACGACTTGCCCTGACGAATTTTCTATCACGTTCTCAGAAACTTACAGCTATCCACGATGTTTCTGGCGCCTGGGCTGGACTAGGTGCTGCTGCGACAGTGTTGTGGCAACAAATTAAACGAATGTTGCTGCGTTAACTGGCACGACCCTATCGATCTTTGCATACCTCTTATGCGTATCAGTCCTGCACGTGGCTTCTCCGACTATCATCGAATTTGAACCGTATGTGGCGATCACGACGATGGACGTCCCGGCTAATTCGACATGGCCTAGTCCATCTGTAGATCTGTCTTCGTTCGATACGTCGACTGCGACTGCGCTGTTGCGCTTCGTATCCGCCCTGAGGTCGTACCTCCACGGCATCGCTTGTCCTTTTCGTACTCGCCATGTACATGGTTGGCCTTGGCCCATCGGCTCGCTCCCCGCTCTCTGAGCTGGGCGTGCTCGAAACCCTGTGTCTAGAATCACGCTCGGACGCACTTCATGCGCGTATGTGCCAGGTTTCGGACCCGACGCTACACAATTTGCGGGCCATGTTTGAGGTGTGTTTGGTGGATGAGGTGAGGGGAGTGTTGGATGGAAGACCTGGCGTGGTGTTAGATGACGACGGTTCTGATTCGGGCTTGAGTGTGAGATGATTGGATACGTTATGAGTTTACTCTTTTTTCAGTCAACTTGTTAAAACTTCAGTAGACGTCGCGGATGCCCTCCACAAGCTGCCCACTGGCGTTGTTTTGAGCTGAACAGGTGGTTCATCATGCGTATGTTTAAATGTATACCTTTGGTGAATCGGTCTTCGTAGCTGCCAGCGAAATGATGTAGTGAAATATCGACCAGCCCGAGGATTTTGGTGTCAGGGGTCTTTGTGTGGTGCCATTACCCGAGGTTGTAGGTTGTCAAAACTCGACAAGAAAGGAATAGTCTAGTTTTTGCGCGCTTAGCTCAGAGTTTCCTTGATTGGCCTGATTGTAGGCAGTTTCGTCCAATGAGAGCTCTCAGGTAAACTCGGAGAACTGTTCAACAGTAACGTTGTGGTAACGTCACTCGACCGCTTTGCAGATGTGGTGTCCAGTTACGCTGCCCGCTTTCCTGGTATGTCTTAGGGCTCATTCCATATCGACGGCTAGTGTTAAAACTTTATCCGACCTAGCTCCATCAATCAGCACTGGTCTTGATTAGTCGTAATGATTGGGTATAAAAATAAAAGCCTGTCTGTTTTTATGCTGAATCGCAGTTACCCATGCCGCTTCTTCAAATTCCAGTTGACCAGCGGCAATCCTCTTGCACTCAAAAAAAGGCTGATGAGCCCAATAAAGCTACTTCCATTGCTGCACACCACTATTGGTGTTATGCTCTTCATGCTGTTTTATTTATTCTCCAGGTCATCCTACTTGCAATGTTACGGAACCATCCCGAGCGCAATATCACCCTCGCATTCGAGAACAACGCTCTTACGATTGGGTTGAGTGCCTTTCTACAGGCATTCTATACCGTATGTGATATTCCCGATTCCAAGCCTACTTTTCACGACATCCTCAGCTCTATACTGCCTTCCTGGTCTTTTTAACTCAACGACTCGTTCTGGTTAATTTTCTGTCGTTCCCTCAAAAACTTACAGCCATCCACGATGTTTCCGGCGCCTGGACTGGACTGGGTGCTGCCACCTCAGCATTATGGCAGCAAACAAATATTGCTGCGTCAACCGGTACAACCCTCTCGGTTTTCGTATACCTCTTGTGCGTATCAGTCTTGCACATGGCATCCCCGACCGTCATCGAATTCGAACCGTACACGGCGATCACAACAGCGGATATCCCGGCTACTTCAACGTGGCCCAGCGCGTCGGTAAACTTCACCTGGCTCGATATCTCAACTGCGGGCTCGCTGTTATCTTTGTTGTTCACTTTGCCGGGGCTGTCCACGGACGGTCTATCGAATACCACAGTTTACGATACGTTTAACAAGACCTCGCAGATGATCGATGCCTTTGTGAATGCACAAACTGTACGCACGAATTGTGGGCTCCTCCAAAACCTTTCGTACGCCACGGACGGCGAGCTTTCAAACGTCACCGTAGCTATGAACGACATGGATGAAATAACTTTCTTAGTGAACACAGAATCTTTGTGTAAGATATTTATTACTAAACATATGCTGCATTTGTTAATAGAAGTCACCATTTAACAGTGACTAACGGGGTGGTGTTTGTCTCGGAAGTAAGTTGGGCCTACAACTGTATCATGATCTAACCACCGACGACTTACAGCTTTTGAGCGACGCGTTAGTTTACATGGTACCCACTGCCATAACGCTGAATAGCTCAATGGGACAAAACGTCAGCCTCGACATTGTTTGGAACCTCCCCGGTGCAGGTCAATACCACATCTTCTTAACGTCCTTTTGTATTTCATCTAATGTTTCAGCAGGCTCAGAGTACCCCAGCATATCGACGACTGTATATATCGTAGCCTGTTCCTTGGGTGTATCCAACTACACGTCCAGCCTTAAAGTCCAGAGTGGGAATCTAGAGCTGACAGTGGATCGACCCGACACACCGTCACAAGCTTGGTCATTGTGGGCGCCCCCTGAAGATGTCTTGGGATCACAGCTTGATAACATGGTATGCCTGTCGTTCCTTCTGCGGACGGAACTTATCAAACTCGATGTAAAGGTGTCTTCTGCATATGGTTCTAAATGCAGTGGAATCTGCAGTGGCAATCACACCTTGGATGCGTATGTCTCATCTTTGCGATTGACTACTTGATTGACCACTCACTTAGTTATCTAATGACGTTGCTAGGAGTTAGCCAGTCTGGCAGTACAACATCAAACTTGACTTCTTTTACTCTAACGCCTTACCAACTCGAGAACGCTATATCCCAGATGACTGCCCAGCTGATTTGGATAGGTGTGCTTCCTCGATTCCTGAGTTTTCATTGACCATCCGTCCTTGTAGCTGGCCAATTGAGTGAAGAATATGAAGGATTTGTGCCGACAGAGAGACTGGCTCGAGTTACGGAGCAAGTCTCCAGATGGAGATTGAACGTAGGCCTCCGATTCTACGCATGCCTGGAACTGTGCCAAATCATTTCATTCTAGATCAATGCCATTCCGGTGTGCCTTTTGACCAGCGATTTATGTCTTGGCGCTTAAGACGTTTTGCGGACCAGGTTATATTCACCCTGAGCGCGTCCTTTATCCTTTTCGTGACAGCCTATCTCATGCTCGGTCTCCCATCAAGCGCCAAAAAGGATTCGCCTTCAGTCAAAGGTACCACTGTGTTGGAAATGCTTTGGGTCGGAGCACACTTCAGTTCTCTTCGCAAACACCTGAAGGCGATTGGTCATCCCTCACTCAAGGAACTACGATCTGCGGGCATGTTTCAAGTATGGCTCGCAGAGAGTGTGCGTGCTCAGGAAAGTGGAACTGTCAACGGAGAGGCGTCACCACTTCTTGCTGAACCTGGCACTAGTGTGGAATTCGAAGAGGCAGCACATGGTATTACTGCATCTTCTCCAATAGTGTCACCTATGACTTATAAGACCGTTTGATATTCGCAGTACAGATTCAAAAGACCGAGGATCGACAGGGCGTACGGTGGCCACTGCGTGCACTGTCCTTCATCAAATCTCGACGTTTTTGGTGCTATTTACTGCACGGACTCTTCGTTCTTCTCCATGCCGTGCTTTTGTTGTTGCTGATACGCCATCCCGAGCACAGTGTTGTTATTCACTCGGTCAGCGGTATGTCCACCACTGCATTAGCAACATCGCTGCAGATCTTTTATGTTGTGAGTCAGCTACAAGTAATACACATGTGACATTAACAGGTTCATCCAAGGTGTACACTTTAATATTGGTCTTCCTTACGCAACGACTTGCAGTCTGTCGGGCCGTGGCGCATACACAAAATCTAACAAGCATGCACGATCTCTCGCAAGCCTGGACAGGCATCGGCTCCGCATTGGTTGGGGTTTGGGGGCAAGTCAAAGTTGCCGCGTCGCTCCGCACGACTCTCGCGATCACGACGTATTATCTCTGCGTATCCGCCCTCCACATCGTATCGACGACCGTGATTCAATTCGAGGTATTCGACAGCAACACCAACCATATTGCGCAGTCAGCGTTGGCGTGGCCAGCTTCGGGACTTGGCGCGTACGACTGGGCCGTTCTTTCTCCTCTCGTTCCCCTCGACCAGCTGCCTAGTCTTTCCACCAAGGGCCTGGCGAACAGTACGGTGTATGACGTGCCGACGGTGGACTCAGCGTCTACGAATGCGACTGTGAACGCGTCTACCATCCATGCCAACTGTGGTTTACTCTCAGCGTCCACAGATGAATGGGGTGTCATTCAAACGACTGTGCTCGGTATAGGGCCCATCGCTGTTGACCCTCCCCCGGATGTTTGTGAGTTTATTGGCGATGTTTGATCTCGGGATGAAACGCTAAGCTGAGAATAGGGAAGGATACGGTCATGTTTCTGACCACGCAGACGTTGGACAACGGAAGCAACATCTCATCGACGGTTTGGATGTTTTTCATTTGTGTGACTGGATCGCGCTCGCTCACGTTTTTACCAGTGCTCTGGGTGTGACAATTACCTGATTTACTGGGTGACAACTGCTCTCGATGTTAGTGCAGCCCTGGGTGAGGAGGTGAATGTGAACACTACTTGGCTTTACACGCCGCCAGGTTTGGAGAGGGTGATTAAAACCGATGATTATTGATCTGACATTGTGCGCAGGTGGAAATGAGACCTTTTCAAATACGACGGGGTATCTTGTGGCATGTTCACTCAATGTGACGACGACAGTGGATGTCTTGGACGTTCAACATGATCTGCTTGCTAGCAACCCGGCTCAGCGAACAGATGCCATGCCGCGCTCATGGTCCCTCTGGTCACCCGTTGGGAGCATGCCCTCCCTCGGTAATGAGGTGCGTTCACTGTGCTCATCAACACATGACAGCGCTTAAATCATTGCTAGATATCAAGCGCGCTCAACAATGCCAACCCGGTCCTTTCTCTATTCGAAACCGTGGTGCTTACTAACATGGACATGTAAGTTTCTAGTTGCCTGTGTGAGCGATGGTTGACGCCCACAAGATATACAATGTCGCTGTTCGGTATCAACTTCACTGCAAATAATGCTTCATCTATGACGCAGTCGAGCGCAAACCCTTCCGTAACGCTTGGCCTTTCTCAGTTTGAGAGCGCAATTTCCCAGATCGCGGCGCAGTACATCTGGGCAGGTGCGTAGCGCCTAGTGATGGCTCGTAACTCGGCTGACGGGGGTCTAGCCGGTCAAACCAATGGCGATTTTGGACCAACATATGGGTCTGGAGAGAGCGTCGTGACGGACGTTATCGCCCTTTTGAGACTGAACGTACGCCCCCTCGTTACCGACGACAACATAACACTAACGTCGACTTGACCCCATCCAGGTGAATACCATACCGGTATGTCCACTTTGCTTCTGGGCACAGGCATTTGACTCACAAGCACAGGTTGCGATTGCCTCCGCGGCATCACTAGTCCTTTTCGTCCTCGCCGTGTACATGGTTGGCCTTGGACCTTTGACACGCTCTCCGCTTTCCGAGCTAGGCGTGCTCGAAACGCTGTGGCTAGAAGCGCACTCGGATGTCCTCCGCACGCGTATGGGCCGGATTGCGGACCCAACGCTCAACAATTTACGGACTGCAGGCATGTTCAAGGTATGTTTGGCAGACGAGGTGAGGGGAGCGTTGGATGGAAGACCTGACGCTATGTTGGAATTGTTGTATGAAGGCGCTTCAGGTTCAGGTTCGAGTGTGAGATCACGTACTTTTGGAGTTTGAGACCTATCTTTGGTATACAAAGTATTAGCGAGCGCGCCTGAGTTCTAGCTGGACAGGTAGATATTCATTTACTGTCTATGAGCCACCAGAGCTTGGAGACAGAAATATGAATATCTGGTCAGCGATACCACTAGCATGTTTCACAGTAATGCGGAGCACCACGACAGGCCGCCTCACACGGAGGTTTATAATAAATACATGTTTGACGATCCGAGTATTCTAAGGTCTTCGCATTTACAGACGGAACCTGATCCACTGGTCAACATACGGTAGAAAAAACTGACGAGAAAAAAATCAGCTCGCCAACGTTGCTCAAAGGCGTACATGCTTCTTCGACACGCTCATCTTCTCGCCTTCGCGAACCCAGGTACGCATAGTACTGAAAAGTTGGAAAATCAATGGTAAGCACAGACCTTATTTAGCTTCACGGGTTCGTCGGGGTTCTTGGCCTGTGTCTGGAGGCAATCTTTAAAAATAAACTGCAACAGGGTCATCGCGTGAAAAAAGCAACAAAATGTGATCAAATATACTCGGATACCGTGTAGGTAAGCAAACTGAGCATCTGTACGAGACCCTGCCACATTCTTGTCAGCGTAGACATTCATCATGAGGATACAATTATCAACGGAAGCCTCGAGCTCTTCTTTGGTCGAGCCAGAGCCTCCGTGGAAGACCAGATGTCAGCAAACTAAATCATCCGTCAGCACAAAAACGCCTCACAGAAGGTCGACCCAATATTTCGCCTAATTTCTCTCTCGTGTGAACTTGGGGGCTCCTCAACCTGACGTTCCGGCATTGTATGCACCGTGCGCGTTACCAAAGGCAGCCGCGATACTTAAGTCGGGACTGATCTTGCCCGGCGCGGCCCCCGCATCGTACGTGTCTTTCGTAGACCAGCCAAGTATACGGCGTAGCGCTATCGACGCCAGAGCCGTGGTTCCAACTATAAAAAAAGTAGCGCGGATCGGAATGTTCTCAGAGTCCTCGGGGAGATCATGCGTGAGGCAGGCAACACTAGTAGTACTCTTGTCCCCAACTACCATACCATCAGACTATGCCAAGAACTCTTTCGCAGCGATCGCTGTGAAGTACGTTAGGAATAAGAGGCGAAGAGAAGCGTAGTTGTCAATGAAGAGGACGTACATGTCATACTCCTTTGCAAACCCCAGAAGTGCACCATCATTGGGGCCCTGATATCTTTAGAGCGTAAATCAATAGTGACAGATATGACCATCTAGTAGTTGAAACATCTGAGAACGCAAATCTTGCAACTGACTGTTGGAGGCTACGAAATATAAGCACTTGGAGTCAAATTCAAAGTCCGACTTTATCAATCTTCGCCGGAATCATTTTAGGACAAAGTTCGCTGAACGGTTACTAAACTATTATTCCAGTGAAACGCTGGGAGGATGCGATTAAACGCCCTTCCGTACGTGGAATCCTCCCATCACACTGCCTCTCATGCAATTTCAGTCACCTGGTGCGGCAGAATCCCATTCCTCTACGATTTCCTTTCACGAAAAGGCTGATGAACCTCGCATCAAACGATATACTTCCGTCGTCGCACTCCATTATTGGTGTTACGCTCTTCATGCTATCTTATTTATCCTCCAGGTCATCCTGCTCGCTATGCTATGGAACCATCCCGAGCGCAGCATCACCATCGCATTCGACAACAGTGTTCTTACCATCGGACTAAGCGCCTTTCTACAGGCATTCTATACCGTATGTGATATTCTCAATGTCAAGCCCACTTCTCAGGGTGTCTTCAGCTATATACTGCACTCCTGGTCTTTTTAACCCAACGACTTGCCCTCACTGGCTTTCTGTCGCGCCCTCAAAAACTTACAGCCATCCACGATGTTTCCAGCGCCTGGGCTGGGCTGGGTGCTGCTACCTCATCATTATGGCAACAAACAAATATTGCTGCATCAACCGGCACGTCCCTCTTGATTTTCGTATACCTTTTGTGCGTATCAGTCCTGCACGTGGCGTCCCCGACCATCATCGAGTTCGAACCGTACACACCTTTCACGACGGTGGACATCCTGGCACAATCTACATGGCCCGGTGTAAATCTGTCCTCGTTCGATATGTCAACCGAGATTTCGCTATTACCATTCATGTCCATTTTGACTGGGCTATCCACGGACGGTCTGTCGAACAGCACACTTTACGACAAATTTAACGAGACGTCAAATATGATTAACGCCTCCGTGAATGCGTACACTGTACACGCGAATTGTGGGCTTCTTCAGAACCTTTCGTACACCATCGATGGCGAGTTTATGAATGTGACCGCGTCAACGGATGGCCTTTCCCAACCCCAGTGGTGGTCATTAAACACGACAGACTTAGGTGAGAGACTTATTGTGAAAAAACATCAGAATACTTGAATTAATCGAAGATTACATTAAACAGCATCCAGTGAACTGGTGTTTATCGACCAGGCAAGTTGGAACTACAGCTCTCTTGTGATTCGCTCACCGACTATCTACAGTTTAGGAGTGACGCGTTACTTTACGTGACATCCATCCCCATACAGATAAATGGGTCTGTAGGCAATAACAGTTTCGAGATCGTCCTGAACCTTACTGCTGATGGTTAATGTCATGTCTTCTTAATTCATTTGTCTTTTGCCTGACTTTTTTGTAGGCTCAAACCATTACAACGTGTCGACGACGGTGTATACCATTGCTTGCTCGTTGGGAGTGTCCAATTACACGTCCAACCTGGAAGTTCAGAGCGGGAATCTGGCTCCGACAGTAAATCAGCCGGATGCACCAACACAGGCTTGGTCGCCTTGGACACCCTATGAAAATGCTTTAGGATCGCAGCTCAATTGGATGGTTTGCATTCTGTTCTGTTGTGGGGCGGGTCATGCTGACATGAAGACTGAAGATGTCCTCAGCATTTGACGACATAGGTGGTTGTTTCAATGTCTGCTATAGCGCCAACACTTTGGATGAGTATGTCGTGTCTCTTCACACTGGCTGCTTGACCAATTGGTTTTATAGCCATCTGATGATGCTGCTGGGAATCGGAGAGCCTAACAGTGCATCATCCAATACAACCTCTATTACTCCAACACCGTACCAATTTGAGAAAGCTTTGTCCCAAATAACCGCAGAGGTGATATGGATAGGTGTGTTTACTTATCCTTTGACTATTAGCTGGTTTAATTACTCTTACAGCCGGCCAGTTGGGCGAAGATGATGAAGGATTTGAACTGGCAGAGAGTTTCGCTCGAGTTCTGGAGTGGCAAGCACCCAGGTGGAGATTGAATGTAAGCCTCCAAATTCAATCATGCCTGCCACCCGACCCATGTAATTCTGCTGTATCATATAGATCAATGCCATTCCAGTGCGTCTTTTCTTGCCAGCAAGCTCTCTAGGTGCTCATGGTGTTTTGTGGAGCAGGTTGTTTTCACCCTCGTCACGTCCTTTATCCTTTCTGTGATGGCGTTCCGTATGCTTGGTGTCCCACCAAACATAAGAAAGAATCCCCCCTCCGTCAAGGGCACTACGGTGTTAGAAATGTTTTGGGTTGGGGCACACTTCGGTACTCTCCGCAAACAGCTGAGTGCGATTAGCCATCCGTCACCAAAGGAACTGCGATCCGCCGGCATGTTCCAAGTATGGCTCACAAAGAGTGAGCTTGTCCAGCGGAGCGGAACTGTCAGCGAAGAGATGTCCTCATTGATTCCTGAAGCCGGTGCTGATGCAGAATTCGAAGATATAGCGCACGGTAGCTCTAAATTTCTTTAAATATTATCAAGCAAGACTTACGGTGCTATCGTGTTCGTAGCACAAACTCGAACGTCCAAGAATCTACCGGGCGTTTGCTGGTCATCGAGCGCACTGTCTTTCATCAAGTCTCGATATTTTTGGTGTTATTTGCTGCATGGGCTCTTTTTTCTTCTCCATTCCGTGCTCTTGTTGTTGCTAATACGCCATCCTGAACACCGTGTTGTTATTCAATCCGACAGCGAAGTATCTACTACCGCATTGGCAGCATCGCTGCAGTTCTTTTATGTCGTAAGTGCAATATCAACTGCAAGCAATACCCAAGTAGTGACGTTGACCTCATCTAAGGTGTATACTCTAATATTGGTTTTCCTTACCCAATTGCTTGTGGTCTCTCGGGCCGTGGCACATACCCAAAACATGACCAGCATTCACGACCTCTCGCAAGCATGGACGGGCATCGGGTCCGCATTGGCCGGAGTTTGGGAGCAAGCAAAGGTCACCGCTTCACTCCGCACGACGGTGGCGATCGCGGTATATTATTTCTGCGTATCCATCCTCCACATCGCATCGACGACCGTGATACAATTTGAAGTATTCAACGGCAATAGTAATCATGTTGCACAGTCGGCGTTGGGGTGGCCGGCTTCGGGACTTGGCACGTACGACTGGACCGCCCTTTCTCCAATCGTTCCCCTCGACCAGTTACCTATTTTTCCTACCAAGGGCTTAGCCAATAGCATGGTGTATGACGTACCGACGGCAGACTTGGCATCCGTGAACGCGACTGTAAATGCGACTACCATCCATGCTAACTGTGGTCTCCTTCCTACCACTTACACTGATTCTCTGGGTATCTTTAATACAACTGTACCCTCTTCGGGACCCGTCGTCATCTCTCTCCCAGAAGTTTGTGAGTCCCTTGATAGTGTATGATTTGGGATGAAACATTGATTCGGAGAATAGGGAAGGATACAGTTCTGTTTCTGGACACCACAATGTTGCATACCGGAAGTAACACGACATTGCCGGTTTGGATATTTTCAGGTTACCATGACCGGAATATGCTTCCTCACGTTTCTGCCAGTGCTCGACGTGCGGCAATTATCTCATATACTGGGTGACAACCGCACTCCAAGTGGATGAGTCTCTGGGCGAAGAAGTGAGTGTAAATACGACTTGGCTTTACACACCATCAGGTTTGGAAAGGGTAATTGAAATGAACGACGGTCGATCTGACGTTTTGGACAGGACAGAACCAGACCTCTTCGAATACGGTGGGGTATCTTGTGGGATGCTCACTCAATGCGACGACGACGGCTGACGTCTTGGACGTTCAACGCAATCTGCTTACTAGCACAACCGCGGCGCAGTCTGCAGATTCATCGCAGCAGTCATGGTCCCTCTGGTTGCCTACCGGCGATACGCCGTCCCTTGGAAATGAGGTGCGTTCATTGCACTCATCGACACCCAACGCGCGCTGAAAATCCTGATAGATATCAACCGCACTTAGCTATGCCAACCCGTTCATTTCAAATACTTCAGAATACATAATCTTTGGTGGGTCATTCACCATCATGGACATGTAAGTTCCCTGTTGCCTATGCGAGCAGTGCTTGACATCCACAAGGTATACGATGTCGCTGTTTGGAATCAACCTCACAGAAAACACTGCTGCGTCTCTGACCCAGTCGAGCGCAAATCCTTCTGTGACGCTCAGTCTCTCTCAATTCGAGAACGCGATCTCCCAGATCGCGGCGCAGTACATTTGGGCAGGTGTGCAACTCCTTGTGGTGACTCGCAACTTGGTTGACAGGCTCACTTAGCTGGTCATACCGATGGTGATTTCGGACCGACATTTGGATCTGGAGAGAGCGTCGTGACGGACGTGGCCGTCCTCCGGAGATTGAACGTATGCTCCTCATCACCGATGACGACGTGACGCTGACGAGTGAACGTGATTCAGGTGAACACCATACCGGTAAGTTCCTCCATCTAGGCGCGAGCGTAGGCTAAAGTCCAAGGACAGGTCGTGATTGCCTCCACTGCATCCCTGGCCCTTTTTGTCCTCGCCGTATACATGGTCGGCTTCGGCCCGTCGACACCCTTGCCGCTCTCCGAGCTGGGTGTGTTGGAAACGCTGTGGCTGGAAGCGCACTCGGATGTCCTTCACGCGCGTATGTGCCAGATTGCGGACCCGACGCTGCACAATTTGCGAGTTGCGGGCATGTTTGAGGTATGTTTGGCGAATGAGGTGAGGGGAGCGTTGGGTGAACGACCTGACGAGACATTGGAATTGCTGAATGGAGCTGATTCCGAGTCAAGTTCGTTTGGAGCTTGAAGCTTGAAGCACTACAGTGTACTTGGACCATTAGGCTCGGCACTCAAAGACTTTTTTTGGCATGCGGGTTTTTTTTAACCTGGCGTTGTTTCCAACTAGTTATGTAGATCGAGGTGTATTTATGCAAATGTATCTTCGTAGCTGGCCACAATCTGATCAGAGAATGCATGTCAGGGACCTTCGGGCTGGAGCTCGCAGACAAAGATGAAGTAGGAATGACCTGTGATACCACTGGCATGTATTCAGAGCAATACAGAGTACACTTGGACACGAGAGTCTACGATAAATATTACTTGGGCGACGATCGCACCCTCCATGAAGCTTGTGTTTACAGACGGTCTTTGCATTCGGGTTAGTGAGTGGTAGAAGGATTGACGAGAGCAAAATCGACTCACTAACGTTGCCCAAATCGGCACATGCTACTTTGACGCGTTCGGCGAGAGTCTTCTCACCTTCGCGAACCCAGACACGGGGGTCGTAGAACTTAAAAGTTGGATCATGAGAGGGGGACAACAACCAGGGGAAAGGAACAGACCTTCTTGTTTGGCTTGTCAGATCCCTCGGGGTTTCCAACTTGGGTCAAAAGGTAATCTTTCTTCTTGAAGACAAAGTCCTACAAAGACTGGTCAGATCGAGAGCGACGACAAGCAGATGGACATACCCGGATACCGTTTAGGTAAGCAAACTGGGTGTCTGCGGAGGAAAAACGTGGGATCACGCAGAACCCTAGACGTTTGCGTTCTTACCGGTGTCTACATTCATCTTGACGACACCATTGTCAACAGCAGTTTTGATCTCTTCCTTGCTCGAACCAGAGCCTCCGTGGAAGACGAGGTAACTGAAAGAGGTAAGTCAGCTAAATCACCAACACGAAATGGGCTGACAGAGGTTTCTCCGGCTTTCCGCCCAGTTTCCCTCTCGTGTGAACTTGATGCTTCTCCAAAAGCTCTGGGTGCAGCCTGACGTTGCCCGCCTTGTACACACCGTGCACGTTACCAAAGGCAGCCGCGATACTAAAGTTGGGACTGATCTCGCTCAGCGCAACGTGCACGTCATACACATCCTCTGGCTGAGTGTACAAGGCGGCATTATCAACCCCGGTGTTGTCCACGCCGTCCTCCTCTCCACCCGTGATGCCGATCTCCATCTCAAGCCAGATGCCGAGGGGTGCCAGCTTCTTAAAGTATTCGACGCAGATCTTGATGTTCTCTTCCTTGGGTTCCTCAGAGAGATCAAGCATGTGAGAGGAAAAGAGGGGCTCTTGGTTCGCAGCATGGTACTCCTTGTCCGCTTCGAGCATGCCGTCGAACCATGGCAAGAGCTTTTTTGCGCAGTGATCGCTGTGAAGCACGACGGGGCTGAAGCGGAGATCGGTTTTAAGAAGTCAAGCCGAAAACAGAAAAAGGACGTACACGCCATACTCCTTGGCAACCGTTCGGACGTGCAAGGCCGCTGCTTTCGCACCGGCGATGGAGGCTTGCTGCTTGTCGTTGGCGAGTCCCTTTCCCGCAAAGTAGGCACTTCCTCCCTGAGAAACCTGGAGGATGATGGGGGCTTTGATATCTCTGAAGCGCGAATCAGGAATTGAAGATAGGATTCGCAGAATAACGACCTTGCGGCTTCTAGGACGGCGTTTGCCGTTGAGGAAGAAGTGACGTTCTGAAAGATCCGTGAATCGACTTTGCGTCATTGCGAGGTCATGATTTGACTTACAATAGCCTAGAGACAGCATATAGCCGACAGTTCATTATGCAACGAATAGCTCACTCACTGGAATAGCGAACTGGAACCGACACAGCTCGTCAGTGCTGTACCTCGGATCTAGAAGTAGTCGATACCTTGTTCTCCTTTGCATAGTCAAACAACTTGCGAACGTTGTCTCCAGTCAAGACGCCGGCCTAAAGATCCGTGAGACCACAGCACCGTCTGGATATGAATGGATCGCGCACGGGAACGATATCGAGGACACCCATGACTGTTCGGTTGCAGGATCGTACAAGATGCTGGTGAAGAAGAAAAATGAGCGAACTGATGGCTTTTATTTTCCCTGAACCTACCGAGAGACGCTGAATTTCGGGATCAGGAGGAGATCAATCGGCCTTGATATCTAGTATTTCATGGTCACGTGCCTCTACCATAGCCGAACTCTCCGACGGACGATCCCACCTTGCCAACACTTCCCGAATACCCCCGTGCCGGAGCAGAGCGTAACCGGAGATGGACCTGACCCCATGGCCCGTGCATCTACAGCCACCCTGACACTCAGAGCCATGTCACTGGCATCCACCCATGGCTCATCGCCAAGGACACGCGTCAGATCGATCGTGGGGATACCAGATTTTCCTTGTAGATGACGCAGTCCTTGGCGCCTGAGTGACTCATCGACATCTGAACGGCGTCAGCTAGTTGCCCGCTGCCGCGTGCTATGGTAACGGATCAGCATGGGCGATGAAGCACCCATGCGCAAACATGGGCCAACCTTCAGAGCCACAGAGCTCTGTCGAAAAGTACCTTGTTCCCTTTTCGCAACTTGGACTATGATCCGTGCTGGTATGTTCAACAATGATCAACGGGTGCCTGAAACACTTTTCTATTCAAGGAAGTAGAATGAAGATCACACCAACGCCAACCTGTATTTGATGTTTTGGGTTCATATCACACAAAAAGGTTCTAGAACAGACAACCACAGCCGCGAGCCGGTTTTGAAGCCACATTTGATGGCTGTACGGAGCTGTACTTGCTGTGGGGGCACTGGGATCCTGTGTGAGCCCAAGCCCATGGATGATGACGTTTTCCAAGGAATACTCGAGTGACATCAGTTGCAGACGCATCCGATTGATCAGGCAAGTACGTTACACCGAGTTACTTGGTGATGGACATAGTTTGGCATTATTGGTCCAATTAGAGGTCTTGACTACGAAGTGACGATGCGACTAATTATGATGAAAGGATGAAGCTAATCTTCCGCGCAGCAAAGCCGAAGATAAATAAGAGAAGGTAGCCCGCCCTTCTTGGGAAAAGTTTACTTGTAATATAACTAAATTGCTGGTACTATGAAATAATAAGCCAGGGTTATTTCAGGGGTAGGGGAAATAACAGACGGGTAGTAACGCCTACACCGCAGGCGATAATGTCGCCAAGCGGGTATCAACGTGGCGCAACAAGGCGGCCAGTCAGGCAACAAGCTAACCAAAATGTCGATCAGCCAAAGAACAGACGCATCTCGCTCAATAGAACGAACCTTGTCGAAGGGGTGCAAGTTTCTGCATGCACCGTAACGTAACAAACATGACCAAGAAGACGAAATAAGAAGATATCGAAGTCAGTTGGCACATGATTCGGACCATTGATATCACGTCCGCAATGATTGGGCAAAACTAGCGACAAAGGTATAAGACATATTAACGAACATACAAAGCAGCTCACAAAGAAGCAGATAGCCCACAGTAGTGGCCGCGTGAAGACAGACGCCTTGGATTGCCACGAAATCCATAGCGTGTCAGCGGCGTACTGTATCCACAATAGACGCATGAGTGAGCGAAGCCTTCCCTCGAAAGTTGAACAGACCGTGGTCACCATCAGACGAGCGAGGTATTTATCGCAGTAGGTCGCGGTTGAACATTCATCTATCTAGATGTACCAAAGTCACAGTGATAACTCAACAACAGGCGGTGCTATGTACATACCATGGCGGACTCGGCCCAGCTAGACGGTCGATAGCAAGTGGTTGCATCCATGGGTGCAGTGGTTACTGTCGAAATAGGGAGACGGCGAAGAACGTTAAATAGCAAGGGAGGCTGGAGTATGTCGTAACGGGAGAGGTATCGGCCTCGCAGCCTATATAGCTGCCCCCGCCCCTTGGATCAGAACACAGCACAACCAAGTGATCAATACCTGTAATGGGAACGGCCAGACGGGCCATCCGAGACCGAGATATCGATATGGGTACGCCATGGCCCATGTCATGCGGGCAATGGTGTGAGCGAGTCATCTCCAAAATACCTGGCCAAGTCATGACGGTTTGGTCCGTAGTCCGCACCCGCCAAAGCCCGGTTATGGAGTTGAGCCAGGGCCCGAAACCTAGAAGTGTGGGAAATATCGGTGGCGTGGGGCAAATAACAAAAACGCTCCTTGATTGGGCAGCATACTTAGATGGAGTCGGCGGCTTGCAATGCCCTGACTACAAGATCCGACATGCGAACTCGGGCGCAACGCTAACGCCATGTTGGAAATAGACCACAGTCAGGACTCAAGAAATTAGTGCTTTTTCGAAAGAAAAAAAAGAGTACTACCAAGGTGTTGCATAAAGTTCATCAAACTGTCGAAACCCGACTTGACCGATCTTCAGTTACAGAATGCTGTGGTTTCATAGATGTGTAAATGGCCATTCGATCCAACGAGCGCGCTTGGTCAAGTTGAATTTCGAGCGCGACAGGCCATCTGTGCTGTAGCAACCCTGCAACAACATGAGGTAACCCCATCCCAACTTTCTTCCGGGCGTTGTTCTTGGAAGAATTTCCAAAATGGTGGCACCGCTGCAGACATTGATGCGTTTTGATGTGCCATCAAAGAAGCGCTTGCTGGCGGTGAACAAGGTTAGCACTGCGTAATTTTGCCAGCTGGTTTGGAGACTTGTATTAAAGATTCCATTCTGCCATGTACTTGGATAAATGCAGACTCGACTCGTGTGGAGGGGTCATACGATCTTAAGCCAACTGACTCTTGGTAACAGTATTTGCTCAATGCGGCCGGTAGTGTGTCAACTTCAATGAGGTAGACTTGCGAATAACTTCGCGGCCACAGCAAGCCCATAGTAAGTGACGCGTTTGTTTGATTTTATTCTCTGAATGCCCATTATAATATGCGTGTACTCTCCAGGTGTTATAGCCCCTTAACAGATAGGCTTTAATCTCCAATACCTTACGCAAAACAAAACGGAACACCTGGTACATCCGAACGGCTGTTGGATCACATTGATCATGGCCCGAGATTTTCCGTCTCCGATATCTCACCCTCATAGCTGGCGAATTGGGGCGTAAATGACGACCACGTGTTTCGCACGATACTTTCCAATACCCTGGTCCAACAGATTTCCAGATTATCGATGATAACAATCAGCCTGCCACCTCTTTGGCATGGCTTACTGCCACCATGCGGATGAACTTGAAACCGTTATGAACCGCGAATAGCACCAGTACGTTTCTCTAGGCTTTTAAGCGACCCCAGTGTACGTACGCTGGCTGTCACCTCGCTTCGACGCCAGCCTTGCCAGCGCTCAGCTCTACCTCCAACGTCTCGTACGATCTCCCTTCCAACCGTCTTCCTCGTTCCCAAAATCCCATCAACCTCGTCATTTGAAAATGCTAAACTTCAGATCCATCATCGAACAATCGATCCATGTTGAGTTGCAAGTAAGCCCTTTTGCTTGTACCCATCCCAGCCTGTTCACCACGCCGACTTAGCAAGTGGCACGATTTCAAATACCAATACCACTTTTCGCGGCACTTGTCATCGTTTCTAGTCTGCCGATCGTCGGACGAACTCGACCGACCACCATCGCGGCGCTTCCTACAGTGCTCAGAAAAGCTCTCACGAAATCGAGCACACTGGAAGGCATCCCTCTTCTGTCTTCCCTATTCAATACCTTTAACCGCGCCTTCAACGCCGTTTATCTCCGAGTGCGCTTCCACGTCAAAACACCAATCCTATGGCAACACGTGTTTGATCGAGTCCATGGGAAACCTCGGTGTGATGACACCTATGCCACGCCACGTGCTGAAGCAAAGTATTGGCGCGTCGCAGGTCGTTATCGTCGCCGTTTATACAGTGGTAACGGCACCACATTCACACCATCAGACCCTTCCACAGCTTCGCGGGATGCTGCGGTCATTCCGTTGGTGACGTATTACGCGCCCCGATTACTGCCTCTTTACCGCCGCCGTAGCGGTGAAAAGCGGACGTCTCGAGAAGTGGACGTCGACGCTCAGGATGGTCGTATATCCCCCAAAACGTTCTGTAAATGGCACTGGATGGTATTCCAGAACTCGGTTAGCCTTGATCTGTCTGATTGTTCAGGGCTTTGGGGGTGACTGGATTGATTTCAGCATCATCCGACGCTTGCTCAGGCTGGGGTGCAGATGAAGTACTACTCGCACCGCGACTTGTGTGAAATCCAGCGTATTGCGAGGTTACTTCCGGACGAACAGGTCTTTGGCCACAAAGAGAAATGTGCGCGGAAAGCTAGACAATTGACAAAGTACAGTGAAATGTGGCGAAACTGGTTAGACAGCAAGGGGGTTGATCTTGTCGTCGTGTTTGAGTAGGCTTGTTGGTTAGCATAGAATTGAGGAACATTCCTCCTGAGGATTATTATTATAGAGGAAAAATGATCTGATCCTGGCTCGAACAGGAGACCTTCTGTGTGTTAGACAGATGCGATAACCAACTACGCCATCAGACCAATACAACAACAACTTGTTAAGCAACACTGAAGGATACATTGGCAATTGCCAGACTTAGGTATGCAGGTCACAAGACACGAAACTCCCCTTGCGATCGATAGCGGGTTTAAGGGATTATGGATTATGGTTGTGGAAAAAGCAATGGACGTCATTGCTAGTTGAGGTTTACCGACATTGCGTCATTAATGTACAGCAAAAGTTTCTGGAGTCACCGGTGCTAGTCGTGTCAGGCCCTCAGTGACAAGGTAAATTAGACTCACTGCCTGTGAATAGCCACGCCAACTCCAAGGAGATAT
>JBBPUC010000413.1:0-21000 GCA_038094375.1 Tubosaeta aff. heterosetosa | reverse complement strand
GCAAGTGGTTTGGATGGCTTTTTGGAGCAAATGCATGTCGAGTGAGCGACCGAACAAAATATTGTCTTGAATGGTGGTGGTCTGGACCCACGGTTGTTGGGCACAGTACGCAATAGATCCGTTACAGTAGGCCTCGCCGGATACGCGTACCATTTCTCCGATGATAGCGGACAAGAGTGAGCTCTTTCCAGATCCGACGTTGCCAACGATAGCAGTGAGGGAGCCGGTGCGAATCGAAATGTTGACATTTCGCAGGAATGGTCCAGGGCGGTAACCATCATGTCCGTCCACCGTATCGATACTAGAGTCGTCAGTCTTCTCCTCCGTCACTCCGACAGGTGGTGCAATGTAATCGTCGAGAGCAGTCCAGGAAAAAGCACCGTCGATGATGGTGATGGCATGACCAATGTTCACAAAAGGAAGAGAAGACTCGATGGTTGAAACTTTTTCGTCAGCAAGGAGGAAGTCATAGATCCGGCCCCATGATGTAGTTGCTATGATAATCGCACTGTCGTGAACATATGGTGAGGTTAGGTTCGTCAAACACAACTGGGGACATACCTGAGGAGCTGGGGAAGTGATATGAGTGGGTCTACAAGCATACCGAAGAAAGAAAGGGCGGGGAAAACTCTGGTAGCAGAAATCTCTCCCATCTGCTCATGGCCAAAGAGAGAGAAAGCTGCAAGGGGCATGAGAGTGTTGGCAGCCTAAACGACCATGTTCAACTACCTCAAACTTATCTGAGTCCTAAAGCGTACCTGCCCGATGATAACAAAGATTGTCATTCCGGTATTGAATTTACGCAACCAGCCAAGCTGCTCTGAACGGATGGCTTCCACCTTCGTTAAGAAGTGCTTCTCACGTCCATTAATCTTCACCACGCGAATACCTGAGTGTTCAGTCAGATGGTAGAGCAATAGTCTCAAAATGTAATCATACCATCCAAAATTTCTCGAATGGCCTTGAGGCGATGATCTCCAAGCCTCATGAACGACGGAGCAGCCTTGCGCATGAATACGGGGACCACCATGATGAGGAGGAAGAGGAAGAACACGAGAACACCGACGCTAGCCCATGCAGAGACACCGAGTAAACGAGACAGGAAGACAGTGACGGCGACCAACTGGAGGGGGATGCTCCATGTCTGGTGAATGACCTCCCACGCCTTGGAGACAGATTCGCAATCAACATTGACAAGGTTCATGATATACCCCTTGCCGTACTTCTGGCTGTTTTCGGCAGACAGACGAAGAGACTTCTTGTAAACAGCTGAAATGAGAGTTGTCTTTACGTCCAGCGCCATGCGTTTAACGAGCTGATCTGAAGAGCGTCCACAGAGCGTAAATAACAACTTGAGACCCAGCAAGATACCACCGAGAGCATAAGTGTTGTAAATGATGAGAGGAAAACCACCAGTATCTGATTCGATAGCCGAAGTCCATTCCGCGAGTGCCGTGGCATTGCCGATGGGTGGTGGAGGCGCATTCGCCGCAACGATGATTTGCTGTAATATCAACGGGGAAAGAATGGCGGAACAAACAGACAAGAACCAAAGAACTGCGGAAAGTGCCCTTGCGTTCTTGTCAGGAAATGTGACTTGGATCATAACAGGCAGCGTTCATGCGTACCATAACTTTCTGGCAGCAGCGAATATCACCCCAAACAAACCAGGATTTTTGAGTTTCCTGTCGAAAAACCATGCTCGCAATTGGCCCCAGAAAGGTTCCAGCCAACGCTCCACCATGACTGCCTCGTCGTTTCGTCTTAGAGGGAGTAGGTCCTACAAGAAAATGAAAGTAAAAATGATATTTTAATGTGATGTACAGCTCAGCCAGAGGTGAATATAACTACCGATTCCAACAATGGCCTCTTTGAACCCAAGCGAAGCAACGGTGTCATCCACGATACAAATAGAAATGCATAGGGAGTGAAGTCTAGTGTTGGATGTGTCGCAATATCATTGACGGTGTCTGGGAGAGTGGTTTCGACGGGAGGCTGCATGACGATGAGTGTGCTCAGCGGTCTGTTATCTGACCTGGGAGGAGGGTAGAGAGTATGTTCCTTCTCGGCCAAGTGATCTTGATCTTTATCTAGGGCGAGGATGTCGGGGTCTTCGTCGTCAACCGCTGTAGCCTGGCTGGCAGGGCTCACGGCAATCTCTATCACTTCTTGTTCGTCGCCAAGAATCTCCCAAGCAACAAGTTGTGCGGTGACATTCTCGTCGAAGAGATGATGCAGGTTCTCCAGGTACTCGTATTCCGACTGCAGCCAGAAGTGTAGGCGAACCATGGTGATCGGGGCAAGACCAGCGTAAATGAGGGGCAAGTTCGTTGATATGGCATCTGAAGAGTTGGATAGCTTTTGAACCTCTGCTGCAATCTTCTTTGCAAGTCCATCGACTTTGGACAAAGAGACCCCCTCGGCATTGCCCGAGAAATAAGGAAGCGATTCCGTAGGGTCAGCGCGCGAGCTACGACCAAGGATTGCAATGGTGCCATCAACTTGCATACGACCGACGTTATCTGTATAGAGAAGTATGTCGTTCCCGGCCCACACACGAAACATATAGCGGGATGCTTCTTCGTTATCGAGGTAGTGGGTTGCACTCTGATCCGTGATCAGCCCAACAGTCCCAGTTGCGCCTTCTTCGCTCTGGGGAATAACAGAGAGTGACTCGTCGAGAAGAATAAGATCTGTACAACCTTGTGAAGGCCCGAATGATACGACAGAGGGAATGGGGTCCGTAGGGAGAATCAACTTCTGAGAAATGCCTGCAAAACCGACCTCCGAACACTTTACGAGCGTAAGTTATCCGCAACGAAGACAGGTTACACTAAAAACTAACCGAATAATCACAAGAGATGGTTGTACTCGGGAAAATGGTAGTGGCCAGTTCAAGGTCACGGACGTCCAACGCCAACGGTTCATCGCTAAGCACAAACCAATAGACACGATTGAAACCACGAGGAAACCTGGATCCATCTGCGCGATTTAGCGCATAGTCGGCAAACGCACGAAAGACACTGGGTGTGAAGTGCACTCGCAACATCTGAGAGTTGCGGGTGGATTCAAGTTCTTCATATAACGTAGTGCATTGGTCGATGACGGAGGAGGATGCGTCAAGGTACAGTGTTGTACGGTTGAACATGAAACGACGAATCTCGAAAAGAGGGCGTAGGGACGTCTATTTTATCTGTCTAGTTAACATCGGCCACCAATACGATCAAGGAAACACCGACCGGTCCGCCTCGCAACCATTGGCCGTCCATAGGCTTGAAGTGTGCAGAAGACTCTTCGGAAAGTACAGCAAGGCTCCTGCTCATGGGATACACAATGCTCTTTGGGACGCCTGTGGTCTCACCAGTGGGAGTGATGGAACAGGTGCGGGGGATCGATTCAACCATCTCGTCCAGCGGCGGAGGAAGAACGTGACCTGGGGGTTTCGCAGATTCGACGAGATTGCAGGTAGAGACAGCGCGGACTCCCGGTACAGCAGGCGGCTCCGATGAACCGTAGAGGACGAGGCGTACACAGGAACGTTCAAGGATAGTTTGAAGGATCTCTGGCGTCCACTTTGATGAAAGGAAAACGATGGTGCGTCCTGAAAGCCAGATGGCATGAGCTGCAGCAACATAATCGATCTCGAGACTAAGCGGCAAGTTCATGCATCAGAACAGGGTAAACAATGCATGATCGAACGCACGCACCCTGTATAAAGACCGACAGGATTCCTGGTATCATCAAGACCATAGATTTTGTCTGAAAGTCGCTTGATGCGCGCCCACAGAGCGGCATACGACCAATGATCTTCTCCGCTTTTAACAGCAACAAGGAAAGGATGGTGCTTGGCAACTTCCAGAAGTGCCTCGGTGGGTGTGATAAGTGTGCCGGACATTATCCACTAGATGAATGCGAAACTATGTAAAAAGAAGGAATGACACAACAAACGGAGGGTCCAGCCCAAAACGAAAAACGAAAAAAAAACCTAAAGGGGCGGAGGGGTGTCAACCAGGAGCCAGCCTGGCTTCAAGGAGCCGAGGGTTGGATTATATATAGTGAGCACCCTGAGTGGTCAGTGCCGCAAAGACTTCAGAATAGCCTCGGTGATCAAGTCGTAACATTGTGCACGGATTCATGTACACCGCATTCGGTTGCGAACACCGCAAGTGCACCTCGGCTGTTATGATGATGATCAGAATTTGATGCTGGTTTCCCTGAGCTTAGTATCATGGTGATGCTTGGTGGTTGGTGGTTGGTGGTGGCTTAGCCACGGTTACTATATGCGTCTACACTGGTGTGCTTCAATAATGATTGTCCTCGACTACTAGATCTGTGTTACATCGGTTTGGTTACGACGGGAGCTCATCGCGAGAAGGTACGAGTCCAGGCGCAGCGAACATGACTACCGCTACAAACTCGGTGACAGCAGCAAACGGATACCACCAAATCTCATCGTTCTGCTTGGTGAGGTTATTAGAAGTCGCAGTGAAAAACGCCTCGCGGGCGACCAGTAGGAGCGAGATGATGCAGAGAATGTGTATGCCATAAGTTGCTCCGAAGGCTGCGTTG
Source organism: Tubosaeta aff. heterosetosa (assembly GCA_038094375.1). Taxonomy (NCBI): domain Eukaryota; kingdom Fungi; phylum Basidiomycota; class Agaricomycetes; order Boletales; family Boletaceae; genus Tubosaeta; species Tubosaeta aff. heterosetosa. Next base: position 16,431 of record JBBPUC010000413.1, on the reverse strand, counting down.
GACGGTTTATACACGCCATCTAATTGCAAGTAGTGAGCCTGTCTTGAATGCTACAAAAGGAAGATGACACCAACAACTTGCCACAGCACGAACAAGAAGCACTGTCTGGAATGCGACGAGGATGCACAAAGCGAGGAAAATGTAAATAGAGACCTTGCGAAGTGTATCTCCCGTGTTGATAGTGCTCTGCGTGGAGCCCGTTGCAGACAGTACGAGTCCAGTGACACCGATGGCAACCGCCCCCGCCAACACAATGCGGAAAAGCTGGCGTCGACGCGTGATCCGCGAGATAGGACCGTCTGAAAGAGGCAGGTCGGATAAGAGACCACTGAAGCAGGGTTCAGTATTTCACCTCAGAACCAGAACACAGATGCTGACCGGTCAAGCACGAGACTGTATGCCGAGTATAACAAACCGAAGAAACCAACATTGTAGATGACTTCATATGCGATGAATAGGTCTAGGTTTTGACCATCCGATGCTACAGCAGCCAAAAGTGCCCTCAGAACAAACGCAGCGACTCGAACTAAATGGTAAAGAATGGGTCAGGGGTAAACCTCAAAAAAGAGACGTGGGTCACCTGCGGAGAAAAACGCAATAATAATGTACACATATGTAGGTCGAATGATAGCCCGCCCGATGAACCAGAAAAGCGCGGGAACGTAAAGTATGGCAAAGATCACGGCGCCAGCGACGGAATCAATGCCATAGGCCTCGGCATAGTTGTAGCCAGGAGGAACGGTAGTCATGATGGTCTAGAAACGGTGAAGAAAAGATAAGGAAAGACAAAGAATGAAAGGAGAAATTGCAGATCAACCGCGAGGAATGCCACACATTGGGAGTCTCCTTTTGAATAGCTCGCGACTAAGCACTGCCTTGCGAAGACGCATCAGCTAATATCCTCAAAGATCACTGATCCACAGAGGCGGTGGCCAGGGAAGCGATCCCACTCGAGCATTGGAGTAAAAGACAATGTCCTTGACAACGAATCACTTTGAATAAAAGCAGTGTATGATGTTGAACTAGCGGGAGCCGAGAAACCACTGTCGTAGGTTACAGGGATGCTTTGGCCAAGAACGAGTTCTATGGCTGTAGAGCGACGCCTTGCAGCAGCGGCAACCTGAAGGAAAAGGTTTAAGTTAGTGGTGCTGGTGCGAACTTTCTCACTGCGAGTAGCGAGTCAAGGCAGTTCAAGCACGTTCAAGCTTCAAGTCCGGTGTACCTCACTTCCGCTGTCATCTTCTTCTCTGATATAAGGTACGGTTTGTGTTTTTCATTGGTGCTCAAATGGAATCCTTTCTGGTGCTAGTGTCTCCGACAAGCCTTGAAGCCCCGTGCATCTAACCGTCACTAGAGGAAGCCACATGCTCACGGCAAGTAGCGCAACCAAGCAATAGCGAAATACCGTGTTTCCTGGAACTAGTCCGAAGTTGGCAAATGGACCGAAAACAGAAGGCGATGCGGATATCGTGCAGAGCCATCATCTTGTGGGCTGGCGTGCATAACACTCTTGCAATTCTACATTCCCGCCGATGCGACAAACAGATTTTTACATTCGTGGACGGGTTGATGGCTCTCTCTGCATTATACCAGAGACAAGAGCGAGGCACGATGCATCTACTCCAACCCCAAAACTATCTTTTTTTCACGGCATATCTATATTGTTGTCGTGGATCTACGCGCTCGGACGTGAGCTCCTTCCCCGTTCCACTTAGCTTCATTATACAACAACGCCAGAGCTAAGAGTCCTCGCTTTGTGGACAGACCGGGTATGTGAGCTGATCCTGCGACCCCTGCAATTGTCCTTTGAATACTCACTGGCACCTCGGTGACATCTTGCTACCTTGGTTGCTCAATCCTCTGTCAAGCCAGATCCGAGTGTTGATGCCATCCAATAGTGGCTCGCGGACCACAACAATATCCGGTTTCCGGAGAACCAAATACGGATGGTGTTGACTCTCGGGGCTACTAAATCGATTCTGTCAAGTAGATTGCTCTCTGAGCTCGTTTCTGGGCGATACGAAGTCTCATCGTAGACACGTTTTCCAAAGCCAAAGCCAAGACTGAGGATGGAACTGTCCGGATCTACGATTGATAGGCAAACACAACTGAGACGGATAATGACACAAACGTGATGGACTAAACCGTTGTTTCCGGCTGTAGCATCGCATCTCAGTGACTGTCACTTTTCGGAAGTGGCATTCGCCCTATCTGAGCTCTTTTGAGCTCTCCCATCAACCATACTCTGGTGCAATTAGTGACCACGAGTCACGAGTCAAATTTCGTCGTCGTATTGATCGGGGATCAGCAAGGTGAGAGTTGTTATCGATTGCCATGCATACCGTCACAATATAAATCACCGAGTCGCATCCACCCCTTCAGCCTTCCTTCCTCCACTTCGTTTGGCTCACAGGTACTGGCTAGTGAGTCTATTCACCCATATCGCGTGGATGCGTTCATAGTGAATACGTTTCATTAGCCTCTTCCTCGCCTTCCCATTACAGCTCGCCGTTGACGGCCTGACGACGCACTCTTTTCTCAGCCTCTTGTCAATCGCGACCTCTGCACGATGCGTTCTCGTTTTTTACATTGCGTAGCCTTCGTCATGGCCGCTGCCGCCCCAGCCATGTCTGCACCCGCACTCGTTCAAGAAGTGAGGGACGTTGCACATAATCCCTATCCTCCCAACGGGGGTGACTTCTTCCCCGGCATTGCGCCGCCTCAGTATATGGCGGTCGATTCTACGCAAATGCCCGCACCGGGCTCACGGCAGACTGACATGAAAGACCATCCGTAAGTCGGTCGATGCACCTCTGAATCAACGGTTCATGGATACCTTTCTCCTAGAATGCCATTGACCACGAAACGCTCAAATTCTAATCCCAGCTTTTTCGATAAATTTGTGGGTCCCGGAACTGGAGTAGATTCAACGTGAGGCCCATTTAACCTAAAACCTTTTGAGGTATGATGGTTTCCCTTTTGCAGGGACCTCCCCCATGCCCCCGAAGTCACCTTGGATGCAAGGGGGACACTCCCTACAGAGGAAACTATAATCGAGAAAAGGTACTCTCTCGAGAAATTTTTCCATAACCCCCTAGTAGAAGGTTTCAACGACGCAGCTTCATGTAAGACATTTGTAATGGTCAAAAGGCTGAATCGCTTACTTCATTTCAAGTTTTGCAAATGTCGGATGTGGAGATATGATGTCGAATATCGATACTGATCAGACTCCTCGAAGTCAGAGCATGCACACTTTTTTGCGTCAGCGAGATTCCAACTGAACGGCGCGGTCTATTCATTAATCATAGCGTAAGACATCCTAAAGTGAGGTAAAAAGTCGTCAACTCTAAAATGCGAGATGTCGAAATTAAGTGTATATTCAGAGCCTAGCTCTTCCTCTACAATCTGTCAACTTCTACACCAGAATCACTTGCGGTATCATCCGAGATCTTGGGTCTACTGGCAGCCAGGCCAAGGGCATTCTTGTAGAAAATAATGTTCCCATCGTCCTCAACAAACTGCGGCAATGTCAATGACTTGCAAATACAACTTAGACATCAAGAATACCTTGCATTCCTTGAAGACGCGGTACATTTCTCTCCATCCACCGGGGTTTCCCTTGAGAGTAACCCCTGCTTGCCTCAAACGTTCACGCAGAGCGTCAGAAGCTTCCCATCTAAGCAGATCAGATCAGGGTCACAGATAATGACGGTGACAGGGACATACGCATTGTAATGGGGAATCTTGCTAGAAACATGGTGCAAGACGTGAGTCTCGGAGATTCCATTAGTTGCGTGGGCACCAATCCAACCCATGACGCTACCGAGGTCACCCAAAAGACTACGGTCAAGCGTGGCCAGAGCACCGCGGGTGAATGTAAACTCAGATGCACGATAGTGAGGGAGGATAGGATCGGTGTGTTGCAGGAACGTGATCAGCACCAGCCAGTGGTTGACCCTGGGATCAGGGATCAGCAACTGACAATCAAGGTTGGAGAGCGACTTACCACAAGTAAGGAACAAGGTAGAGACGGAATACAGTGGACAAACCAAATGTGTGGATGGATGCGCCGATTCCAGCCAACCACAACAAAACACCAACATCGGAGACAACGACTGAATTGTGTTGGTGGGGCGCAAACATGATAGCCTTTGGATTAAAGTCTGATTGGATTGAATAAAAGTGCGCATTGTAGGCGAGGTTATGCCCACTCACGGTTGCTGCCAGTAGGGTATTGCTTTTGACCGGAAGCATTGCGGATCAGGTATGCCGGCCACCCCACGAGCTATAAGAAGGATGAGGGATCTACAATTAAACCAGGCAAGAAGGACGCACAAGGTAACTCGCTGTACCCAGAGCGGCGCTGATCGGAGAATCGCCAACGGCATCCCAAAGCTCCTTTTTAACCTTTTGGCTCACGCTCGAGCCAAGAATATTTTCTTGAGTAGGGTCAAAAGGGGGCAGGCCGAGTTGAGATCGTGTCTTTGGAACAAACACTTGGTCCTGAGTCATATGGCCCGTCGTAGCATGGTGCTTTGCATGTGTGATCCGCCAAGAATGGTATGGAACACCCAATCTGTAATTTCAAATTTAGGTAATGAGTCGATCATGTGACATGTCATTAAAAAAACACGCACGCCGAGTGCAACACCCAACCCACACTGTTGTTGATAAACTTGGACTCGGAGAACGCCTGGTGGCCACACTCGTGTGCAATGACCCAGAGACCGGTCGCAAAAAGACCAGTCCAGAAGCCATACAAAGACCACAGCGAGAACCGCGCCACTGGGTAAAGAATGGGATGGGGCAAGCTGATCACCCCCGGAGTAATGAAAGCGTCAAGGAACGTAGCAGTCTTGTAGATACCCCCAATAACGATGCAGTCCCATGCACTGCGATATATCAGAGAAGGGGGCAGAAAAAGAAACGGATGTCTTACATGTAGAGCGACGAACGAATGGCAGAACGTTTGAAGCAGTGCGAGCTGTAGGTTACAGCAAAGTGAGCTGCATGCCCGGGAAGCAGCGGCCAACTCACGGAATGGCACTCAGCAAGTCTTTGATCGTGAGGTCTGGAATAACCACCTCGTTTTGCTTGATAGCCGTCGCGCCGTTCTTTGATTCGACACTCATACTGACCGTGGCCGAGGGGACAGAGCGAGATCTCCCAGGAGGAAAAGAGCTGGGGGTGAGAACGTAAGTAAACCCATTTTATTGGGGAAAAGCAAGCGTCGGCTTTAGCCGGATTTGCACGTGTAAAATATAATAATATTGGTCCAGATTTATTCAAATGCTCTGAATTGTTCTGTCCATGGTTGAAGGACGAGCGAAAAAAAAATATGTTGGGGTGATTTCTAAAACGAGCCATTTCTGATCCGGCCACGTGTCGTTTCTAAAATCACCGAGGACGTCAGGTCAGCCCAACGCCTGCAAGCGCGCCGCCAAACCCTCAAGGAAAGCGAAACCGTCCTTGGTGACCGTACGACTACTGCTCCTGTTCGTCACAGCCCCAAAGTCGGTCACCATCCGCGCGAGGGCTTTATTGTCTGCTGCCCTCAACACCTCTCGCTTTAATCTCGCAACCAGATCCAATTTCACATATGCAGGTTGCGGTTCGGCGTCCTGGACTAGACCGGTACTCCGAGTTCGCGATGTCCGCATCGGCTGTGCCGGTTCCGCCGGGTCACCGAGTCGTTTGTACAATGCATCCAAGAAGCAGAAGCCCTCTATAGTCAGCGTTTTCGACGTCCCAGTCTCCTTGAGCACCGTGGCAAACTCCGCTACAATCTTCGAGATAGCAGCGTTATCCCTGGACTTGGACAAGGCCGCTCGTAGGTTCCAGAGTCGTTCCGATTTCTTAATGCGCACAGGGGTACGTGGTTTCCCTGGCTCTGGAGTCCGGCTGCCTACAGTCGATTCACCACTGAGATCGATAACATCATCGTCCTCCATCACGTCGTGACGCTTCGCTACCCGTGGGCCCGTCGTGTCCTTGTTCGTTTGGTCAGTGAGGACAGGGCGTTGGTTGAGCTGGAGCTTGGCAAGGTCCTGCAGCACATTTTCCATCCCTGAACTGGTGCTCGCAGCGCGCACAGGCGCTTTTTTAGGGATCGGTTTTGCCTACAATAGATATTCTTTCAGAATAATCAAAATCGAGCTGCACAATAGGTCCTACCTGTTGGGGCGGCGGTGGCCAGATGAACTTGTGAATGTCCGTGAACCCGTTCTCGTCAGCGAGTGCTTGGAACTCATCCATCCAGTGCTCATAATCAGGTCGCTCAGCGAATTTTAGGCGTCGACAATACCTAAGGAACTCTTCAAACTCCGATGGCATCCCGCGGCAAAGATCCTCTGGCCGGGCATACTGTTTGGCACGTTTTATGCGCGTGTGTTGCTCGTCCGTTTTAGGTACGCCATTGCGAGTCCACGGAAGTCCTCCAGGAGTGAGAAGGTGAATAAACATCAGTGCAGCAGCTTCGAGGTCGTCTCGACGAGACGGAACTGCGGTGTAATTCATGGGGACGCATCGACCAGTAGAAGAGCCTGGGACACTGACCCTTTCCATGGCAATGCACGTTGACTGATGTAAACCAATAATTGCCTAGAAAATCTCTCTTTTGCTTCGACTCGGGGATGTGACGGCGCGTAGCAGGGTCGATGTAGCGTTTGGAGAATCCAAAGTCGATCATGTAGATCATAGAATCGTTAGGCGGACGACCAACTGCACAATTCCCAAGTTGAATGTCCCGATGGAGGACCTCCCGTTGATGCATTGTGCGGAGCCGTGATATCTGCCAAGAACGCGCGATCAATGGATCGAAGTGCGTGAATATGTGTCGCCCTACCACTTGGTAAGCAATGGAGCATACGCTCCGCAGATCTAATACCTTCTTGCCGCTGTTTCGGTATATGCTATCCAGACTTGCCCCAAGCAAGCTGATGACAAGATAATGCCATTTTCCTTGCACACCAGAGGCGAACAGACTCGGCATGCCTTCTCCGCCTTGTAGTAGTGGATAAAAGTGTTCCTCATATCGGTTAGTGGGGCACTCGTGATCGATGTCTTGCACCTTGAGTGCGACCATTTCTCCGGTGAACACATTGTGGGCACTAAAGATTGAACCTATGAACTTCTTTGTGAACAGTGATACTTGGGAAGGTCGCTAGCTTACCAGAATAACCAGACCCCAGTTTTGCATTCAGCCAGTAATTGCCCAGACGGCAGGGTATAACATCAGCTGCTGGAATCATGGTGAAGGACCACAGCCAGAAGTTCTGTACGACGGCTTGAAGTGGGGCAAGGTATCGTGTTCAACGGAGAAGTGGAAAATGGTCAAGACACTAGTTCGATGTTCAGGTTCACTTAATTACAGGAACGCGTCAGTCACATGATCAAGCCAGTACAGACAACACCGTTGCTACTCGTACAATACATACGTTGTGCCCTCAGTCCCAGAACACATTCAAAGAAAACCCCAACAGCAAGCTTACAATTGCTTTGCCGATTTCTCCGCATATTTATTGGACAACTCCCCGGCCAACTTGAGCGCACGGGGTGTATCATACTTGTCCATGACGACTTCCACGAGCTGGATTTTCTTTGCGCTAGAGAATTGAGGATCATCGAGGAGCTTGTCCAGTTCCCGCTTGTCGCGAACAGTATAGGACTGCGATAACGTTCCGTCGAGATCCCCCAGAGTGGTGAGAAGCGAGGCCCATCTCCTATTACCAAGTCAGATGATCTCGAAGCATGGTCAAAAGATATGACACCAACCAGTCGACAATATCGTTATACTTTCTGTCTGCGAGTCAAACGAAACGTCGCACACGCAAAAGGTAACTCACCTGTTCGGACCGTGAAGGTTCCTCTCGATATTGTAGCCGCTATTGTTAATCAAGAAAATGATTGGGGTGAGACGATGGTGAACCATGGTAGAGAGCTCCTGAACACCAAGTTGCCTGCGAAGCGATTAAAATATAATTGACGCATTAACTGGTTACGCCTACATGCTGCCATCGCCAATGAAAAGGATAACACGGCCGAGTTCCCGGTCGCGGGCGGCAAGGGCCGCCCCCAAAGTGCTGCCTATACATCTCAAGGTTACATCACAACGGTTGCATACACTTTCAGCCCCTTACCGATACTCCAACCAATACTACCATACAATATTTGACTGACAAATATGGATTGCTCGGGCAGAGGAACGTCTAGGATACCAAAGTTCGACGTTCCTGCGGCAATATTAAGTTGGGCCGATGAGATATAACAATCAACTCGCACCTGTTTCCGCGACAATCACGTCCTTCTGTTTAAAGAATTTACCAACTCGCGGCCAGAAGTAGGCTTGCGTAACCCGTTCGACCTGTTCAATAGGGATCTCCAGCTTAAATCTAGGTACCGTAAGCTGTGTCGCCTGCTGCTGGTGCTTCCTCAGACGAGAGGTAAGCTTTGGAAGTAAATGTTTCATCCCAATCCCCGGGAAATGCGCATGGCGCACGAGAGTGTGGTCAGAATGTAACTAAAGTTGGCTCAAAATTTTCTCCGAATGCATTCGCGAGAGCATGTGTACTTACCTCAATGGTGTGGGTGGTTGGGATACGGTACGTAAACATACCAGTGTTGAAATCTGACTTCAGTGAGCCAATAGATAAGATCAGCTTGGCCTTTTCTACGTTCTCCTTGATCACAGGTTCAGTAATGGATCCTAAGTAGATCTTTGGCGGCCAGGGTGAGTATCCAGTCAAATTAAGATAATAAATACATACACCACCATACCGATCGTACTCCTCACTGATGGTCGTCTTTCCCATCGGCGTAGAATACACAGGGAAATGGGTCGTGGTCACTAACTCTTTCACTTCATCCCGTACATCGTACCGAAGTACGCAGGCATCAACGAGGATAACGATGTCGCCTTCGGCTTCATCGATAATCTTGGTGATCTCATCCAATACGAAACTCTCAACTGCGGGGTCATTCGGGGGAGGCGCACGAGATAGTGGGACTTTCAATCGCTTAGCCGAGATCTTTTCAGAAACCATGTCGGTCGGAAGTGCTATGTAAACTGGCCGAGCCTAAGGGCGCGTGAACTCGAATCAAATGAATAAGACACAAGGCATACACGGCGAATGCAGTCACTAAGAACGCGATCAATTTCTGCCGCAGCATACGCCTTATTCAGCAACATTGCCTGGGATATAGTCACTTGTTCTGCGGCCTTGGTGTAAACGTCGAATCTATCCAGTGGTAAGTAACATGTTCATCTAGTGCGTCTGATATCACCTTCCATCTCCAAGAGTATGATGGAGTAAAGGCCTCGTCTTGAGTTGGATCGTGCTGGGAGTTCCCACAATGTGAAGTACAGGCACCATTTCGGAGAGTGCTAAGCAGAACGTACGCGTGAGGGTTGAACACAGTAAATGCGGCGGTGCACTCACCACCCGCTACGCCATTGATGGCGCTCAGCTCTCCGACGCCAAACCTTATAGTGTCAGAGAGATCGTAGACAAACGAGAGATCTACCTACGTCGTAACGACCACACCTATAGAGTGTGGCTTGATTCTTGCATACCCATCAGCAGCATATGCCGCGTTGAGTTCATTGCTGCAGCACATCAGGAGGTACACAACGATTTGAAGTAAAATCTATACCAATTCCCGATCCACTGGATCTTGGGGTGATCTTCTACGTAATCCTGAAAGAGGGGTGCGTACATGGGAATCACCATATTACTGCTGAATATGACTTGCAAGCGCACCAGGAATGCTGATATACTTGTGAGTGTCACCCGTCTGTATGAGCGGATGGATGGTACGTACGCATGTTAAAGTCACCAGGCACTCCGAAGATAGACTGAGAAGCGCAATGTACGTCAAAAATATCGGGAAGGGAAAGGAACGAATATACCGAGACTCCAAGTTGTTCCAGCCTGGCCAGAAGATAATCGGAGATAGTGATCTGCTCATCCTCGTCTTTGCTCTCAATCAGAGCAATGTGTTGGCGAAGTCTGGTAACTTCTGATTGAAGGTCAGTTACAGTGGCTTCCATGGTGGGAGTGAAGAGGGGCTTTAGGGACACAGACCTTTATAGTATTTTGTGCCGCAGGTCAAATTCACCTGGATGGTGACGGTAAAGGGGCTTGAGCGGGGATTCCACGACACGACTGCCACCGATCATTTCACTTGAAGTTGGCGAGCATGATCTAGCCTGGTTACCAATCCCCCATGGCTGAACGTGCTTCTAGTCCAATCCAGGGGTAGCGCTCAACGTCCCTCGGGGCCTATCGGAGAGGTTATCCCCGCGGACAGCCTGCGGTCTGGATTAGTACGAGTTGGGCGATTAATGTTCCGAACTTGAGAGGTGCGCAGTCTGCGCCGGCAATCGGTATCAATGTTACGAATAAGGACATTTTAGTCAGTTCGGTAATCCTGGGCATGGTGGGAGCAATATTAACATGAAACACGGAGGTTCAGGTTCAGGCACAAGGTTGAGTGTACAAAGGGGCCAAACCACCAAGTGTACTGATAGTTGACGTCGAGGCCAACTTTTGAGATTCAGCTACTATATGATGATCATCTTAGTTCTTCCTGATTCCAAGTCTCTCCCACACGTTCCGAAATTATACTGATTGGTGGCACTCTTTTTATCCTAGTCCGACATATGTACTTTAACCATTTCGGTTCGTGTTTGTCATTGAAGGCCAAATTTCTTGATCAGCACCAGAATCGTGAGTAGTACAAGCGTCAAGTCTCCGATGTTCTTCCTTCACTTTAACGCATCCAAGACTATTCTTCCTGCTACCTTTCCTTCTTCAAGTTCGTTGTAAACTCTGGACGTCAATGTCACTCATCAACGAATTGAGTTTCAGTTGCAACACCTACTCCTGAAGGTCTGCCAAACCTCTCGACGCATATATGACCTTCACGTTGCGAGACGTAGCAATTTCGATGGCTTCAATCGAATCCTGACGATTACCAACGTAAGAACCCTTGATAGAAATGCTCTGCGTCACTGCGTTAGGCATCCGTTCAAAGACCGTGGATCGTCCGCACCTTGACCACGGTCCAAAAAATCGAAGCTTCAAGGTTCGCGTGGCCTGGAAGCCCAACCGCCATCAGCGTACCGCCAGGTCGCAAGTAGTCGATCGCTTGTGCGTAGCCCTCGCTGTGCGGAGACGTGACAAGCGCACAATGGGGGCCAAGCCTGTCGCATGCATCTCGGATTTCCTTGACGAGATCCGAGGCTTCCTTGAAGTCGATCCACTTCTCGGCTCCAAGTGCAAGACAAAGTTTCTTCTTCTCTTCGCCGGTGTCTGCAAGAAAACGTTGTGGTCGAATGTAATATAGCGCAACACATGCTTGTTTACCTACTGCGACAACGCGCATGCCCATCGCCACTGCATACTGTATAGCTGGATAAATAGGTTCAGAAAGATGTGGAATATTCAACCGGAAACGTGTATTACCCAAATGCCCAAGCCCTCCCCCCGCACCTGGAATGACAACCCATTGTCCAATTCGAGCACCGGAATATTTGAGTGCTCGGTAGACGGTAACGCCCTGAAAAGGATTTCGTAAATTTCTTATCGTTCACGACTTAGGTAGATGGATAGACTGACCGCACAGAGCAGGGATGCAGCCGCAAAACTATCAATGCTCTCCGGGATCGGCGTGACGTCGTGTACCCATGACACCTGCATTGTTTCACAATGAGCATCACAGGGGGCACAGCGAAGCCTTCGTGCGTACCACATATTGACTAAACGTTCCGTTGACGGTGCACCCACTCAATTCCACGTTGACGCAATCTGGAATCCGGTCAGTGGTGCCATACAACACAAAGGAGCCATTTAGCGCACTTTGGTCGAGTCCGGTCAGGCATGGCTCGCAGTCACCGCAAGAGTACGCAATCCACTTGATCCCCACACGTTGTCCTAGCTTGACTGGCGACCCTTCTGTGTTATTTGCGATGGCGACGATTTCTCCAACGCCCTCGTGTCCGCCAATAAGGGGCAACGTTGCCTCGAGGGGCCAGTCCCACTTGCTGACGTGGAGATCTGTGTGGCACACCCCTGAACAGATCATCTTGACGAGGCATTGGCCGGGCTTGAGTTCAGATGGTTGGGTGACTGGGACATCGCGCTGGATTACCAGGGGCTGTTTGCGGCCAGGAATGACCGCGGCGAGTTGGGTCTTTGGAATTTGGTACGACATACGGTGGGTGGCTAACAAATTGGAAAGGGATGGGATCTTAAGAGAGTTGGACGACAGCAAGGTACAGGGGTCATGAAACACGGCGCAAGTTAGAGGGGCCTAGAATGTGACTGAGCAAAGCACCCGATCCAGGCTTGGCATATGAGCGCAATGCTTGTGCAAACAGGGGTACTGGGCTAGACTCAGCACTCAGATACCTCCGGAATGGGTGAAACTAGGGAATGATGCTATCGAACGTTGAAGCCCATCATGGGTCTTCCAGGACTCACGTCTATCGGCAGCGTGGTTTAGGTGACCAAACCCCATTATTATATAAGGAACAGTTACGTACCCCGACACTGCGTATCAGACCGGCCGGTCACCTGTCTTGTGGCGGGGAAAGACCGGCCGACTGCTGCACACGCGGGGTGACGACCAGTACTTATTCATTCAACATACTGCCAATACCTTGCGAGCTGTTGTGATGAACCTGTTATACTCTATGATCTTCCCGGGATAACGCAGAGACATAGGAGGAAGACCTGGAACATTGACTGAACAGTGTGAATGAGGACACCTTGCAGTCGGAGCGGTTTGAACGCCTGAAACACGATGTAAAGAATGTTCTCGATGGTACACCAGCTGTATTCAACATGGCAGCGTATGACGGCTACCTTGTGCGGACTTATCACGAGGAGGACACAAATGGTCACGGACATGTCGAGAATTGCTTATCGCGATAGAATTGCGGGCGTTATGCGCTTGCCAGTGGGAAACTCGTGAGTTATTAATTAGCTAGTATAAGGAAAGCTCCGCACCTAGCAACTATCAGCGGCTCTCACACTTCCGGGGATTCATCCTCGATCCAAAATAGGAGTAAGGCCATATCAATGAACACTGGAAATCTGATGCATCAGTGATGATAAGCGGGGTCGAATGTTTCCATTTGTGCTAGGTGGGAGAGCGCAATGTGGGGTACGAGCAAGGCACTAAGCCAGATACGAACAAAGGTGGGGTGATACGACAAACGGGAACCAGGGGCGAAGTGCGATGATCGTGTCGGGTGGGTGTGGTTGGATGAATGGATGGTGGCGGATGTGGTAGGGCTGTCTGGCTGTTGCTTTTGCTAACGCGCAAACGTTCAGTCACGAATGAACAAAGCTCACCTAACTGTACTAGAATCACTCATTTATCACTTCGACAGCTTGTTACACCCCGCTCAATACCCACTCATTTGCCACCCATAGCGAGCATGTGGCTACCTACCCGCACTGGTTTGTACCCCACTAGTCCGTCGTGGCCGCTCATCATATGGTATGCCATCCAGTAGATGGCTTGCTCCCATCCGAACACATGCCACCTGGATGGGTTACAAGATTTCGCTACGAACAAAGTGATGTCAAGCAATGACTCACATAAGAGTAGATATTCCATGGCTGCGTTCCACACCAGGAGAGTCTCGAAGTGGCATCTATGCCCTTCTTGCAGCGCCATTGTCAACGGTTCACTCCAGCAAGTCGTCGCGACCTCGGATTTGAAAATTCATCAATGTTTGAAAAGACTTCCAAACTAAAATGTGCCCGCTTCCTGTTGCAACATAAACGCGGGGACGATGTTAATGTCCATTGCTTAGCCAACGTCGTTTTGTGCCACAAATAGACCGTCCATGTATTCACAAGGATATGACCACTAACGGAAAAGACGGAATCCATGGACCAAGATCTGCGGGCTTGGAATAGAAATGGTGTTTACAGCTACACCAAACTGTCCGGAGCGGCCGGGTAACTCTTGAAGCATGAAGCATTGGAATCAGCGGAAGAATAAATGCTGTGAATTTTGGGCTGTGCATGCGCCATACCATATCATTATGAAAACAGCGATCATATGCGAGCATGGAAGAGCATGCGGGGAGAGGGATATCCGGGAAGTGTCCAAAGACAGTACATTTATTCGTCTTCTTCTTCTTCCTCCTCACCCTCCTCTTCTTCCTCGTCGTCTTCCTCCCTCTCTTCCTCGACCACGGCGGTTGCGATTCGGTCCAAGTCGCGTTGACCATCCTGGCTGATTCTCCGGCCACCGTTTTCGGTCTGCTCGAGGACGCCGATCTTTTCTAGGGATTGGCAAATTTTGCGCTGGACGGAAGCAGAGGCATCCGCATGGTGTGAAGGACGGTTACCGCGCCTGTTACGGCCACCGTGGAGTTTCCTGAGTTTTCCAATGCCTACGTCTTTACGCAGGTAAATGTGCCGTGCGATCGCAGCTGGAGATCAAACAGTGAGCGGAGAATATTTCTGTGTTGTGTACAATTACCTGCACGAATATAGTACCAGTCAGAGTCATAAGGTGCAAGTTCCTTGTATGCTCCCGTTTTGACGAGGTCGACCCATGTTGGTACCTCGAGCTTGCCGGCGCGCTTGAGGTGGGATGCGTATGCGGTGATGAAGGCTTGGGCGCTGTGGGGTGTGAAGAGGGCGCGTGGTAGGGACGACTGGTGCGCACCTGATGTCTCTTACGCCGGGCATGATGGGGATGGGATGGAAAATAAGGTTTATGGCTGGGGTTGAATTCAGCCACGGCTGTACAGTTTTGTCTTAGTCAGCAGCTGGCCGTTGAACTCGGGCCGGCTCCCGGTCTTGACGACAATGGCTCCGATCTACAGTCTGCCGCCCGAGTTGCTCGTCGAGATCTTTGTGAATTGTGCGTCTGACTCTGCCGCGCCGTATACACCAGCCATCGTATCCGCAGTCTGCAGGCTCTGGAGGGACGTCTGTTCTGCGTCCCCCAAGCCATGGCAGCGCATCTTTGTTCACGACTCAGATCGTCCGATTGCCTCTATCAAGGCTCAAGCTGACCTCTGGACTGCCCACTCGGATCCCCACCATTTCACTGTGCACGTTCATCTGTCTGACTTTGATCGTCTCCTTCCCATCTTGTCTTGTTTCCTTCCCTATTTGCCCCGCTGGGCAGACTGCACCATATCCTTCCACGGTCGCACTTCCTACACATCCCTCTCCGAGCTCACCCTCTCCAGCTCCCGCCGCGTTCTCCACCACCTTGAATTGCGTCTCAAGGTCCCATTCGACACCGATGGAGACGACGACAACAGTGTCTTCTTCTCTTGTGGTTCGTCCTCCTTCCGCCATATCTCCATGAAGATCACCACATCCTCTCTTCCCTCCCTAATCAACCCGCTTCTCTTCACATCCCTCGACATCACAGAGTTCTCCTTCTCTCACACCGTCCGTTCCTCTGAGCTCCTCGTCTTCCTCGCTCGTTGTCCCAACCTCGAACACTTTTACTTGCACGGCGTCTCCCACGAGGAAGGCGTCCTACCCATTTCCCCAATCACCGTCACCCTCCCTCGTCTGCACACGCTGTTGTTGGACCTCATCTGCATCCAGCGCAGCATCCTTTCTCATCTCCACCTCCCCGCACTCAGGGAGCTCCATCTTCGCCATCTCAACATGGACGTCTCTCTCGACGGCTACCACCTCGAAGAAGACGGCGACAGCGACGACGAAGCACAGGACTTTTCCCAGTCCCCCTCGAGTGACCACCACACTGGCATGGGTCTCCGCAAACTCATCCTGCGTTCCAATCCGCCCCTCGAGGTGCTTGACATGGACCTGTCAGACATGCGCACCAAGGACTTTAGATGGGTGTTTGATAGGTTGTCGCACTTGAAGCACTTTTCCATTGTTGGTTCGGACATGTCGGACAAGGTCGTGCAGCTTCTTAAACCCGTTCAGACGGACGGATCCACTCTGGGTCCGCCTTACCGCGTCCGGCTGCCACAGCTCACGACGCTCAAGCTCGCTGGGTGCCAGCAGTTCTCGGGGGATGCATTGGTGGACGTGCTCAGCGCGCGCGTCCTTCATACAGACGTGGCGACGCCCAACGACACGTTAGTGAGCGTGATCGTGTCAGGGTGCAACAACGTTACGATCCATCACGAAATCCAGCTTTCGTCGTACCTACACGAACGTATACATTTCCTGTAAACCATATTCTCTGGAACTGATCTATTGTTATTTGTACCTCCTAGCCATGTGCACTTGCTATTTACTTGGTATGTCGCTTTCCGGTTTCCATGTCTACGTTTAATGAGACAATGCGGCGCTTGTAGTACTGACTTGCCTGTAGTGTATGCAATAAAGAGCCCACTCATCTACGACCTTAGACCCAACATCGGATCAGAGTCCATGTTCACGGGGAACGCGTCGCCGAGGCCCTGTCGAA
>JBBPUC010000412.1:0-21075 GCA_038094375.1 Tubosaeta aff. heterosetosa | reverse complement strand
TCGCAGGGGCTCGCAACGGCATGGTATGCCCACCACCCACAGGACGGCGAGGGGGGCGAGGGGAGCGCAACGGCGCCCCCACCACTAACCCAGACCGCGCGCGGGGGCACGCAACGGCGCACGGCACGTCCACCACCCACAAGACGACAAGGAGAGTGAGGGGAGCGCAACGGCGTCCCCACCACCAACCAAGACGACAAGTGGGGGCACAACGTCGCACGGCATCCCCACCACCCACAAGACAACGAGGGCAGGGGAGCACAACGGCGCTCTCTATACCAACCACGATGGCGCCCAGCTGCGCACTCGCGCGCCGCATCACCCACCACCAGCCCCCTTCTTCCCCAATCCAAACGGGTGGAGGCGCTCACTCGCTTGCGCAGGTAAGCATGCCCCTCCCTTACTCGCATGCCCGTGCAAGTTACTCACCCACCGTAGACCCAGCCGTCTGCGCGTGTGCCACCTCAGTCATGCGCCTTCCCTGCCATGCGCGTATCCATCACCACAACCGCCACCACGTGACGACGACGACCAGGGTGGGGGGGGGGGTATGGGGAACGCGGCGGCGTGCCCAACACCACCATGCGTGGGGGGTACATCCACGACAATGGGCATGTCCGGCCACCACGAGGGTGAGGAGCGCCCCCACCGTCACCAAAAGGACGACGAGGAGGGCGAGGAGGCGCAACAGCGCCGCTACCACCACAACGCCGACGACGAGGGCGACGGAGTGACACGGCACACACGCCGCCACCACCGCCATCACGACGACAACGACAACGAACGGCGCAGCTGCCATCACTGCCATCACCGTGACAACGACGAGGGCGAGGGTACGCAGTGGTGCACCCACCACCACAGCGCCGACGACGAAGCTGACGGTGCAGAACGGCGCACCCGCTGCCACCACCGCCATCGCGACGGTACGAAACGGTGCACCCATCACCACAACGCCGATGACGAGGACGACGGTATGGGACGGCGTACCTGCGCCACCACCGCCATCATCACGACGACGACGAGGGCGAGGGTACGCAAACGACGCACCCGCTGCTACCACCACCACCACGACGAGGGCGAGGGCTGCGCCCACCACCACTAGGACGGCAGGGGGGTCCCCACTACGGTGACGGCTGCCCGCCGACCGCACTGACCCCGACGACGTGGATAGAAAGACGGTGCAACGGCACCACCACGCGCACCATAGCGACAAGGACAAGGAATATCCACCCGCGACGACGTGGCAAGGGGGTGCATCCGCGCACCCATACAGCGAAGATGACGGGGCGGCTACAACCCTCCCACCGCAACGATGACGAGGGCAGGGGCATGCAACGGCACGCTCATCGTCACAAGTGACGGCGGCGAGGACGGAGGGTGAGGGCGAGGGGGGGAGCACGAGTGTACCATGTATTGGGTAGTAGCTAATATATTCATTTTATTCACTCTGAAGTGTGATGTGCGAGTGCAAAAAAGAAAAAAAAAGCTGCTAGCATTGTATGTGCCCTTGTACAGTGCTGTAGGCTTGTACAGATTACTAATATGGCTGTACAATTACTAATAGTCTGTACATTCGAAGGGTGCCTGTGGTGGCTGTAGCTTGTCTGCACAATAGGGGACCTTGCCATAGCTCTGTAACATTTGTAGTCAACTGTCCAAACCTGCACATTGAGTTGACAATGACATGATACTTATTATGGTATACATGTCAGGACAATCATAAAGGTCAGTTAGTTCACATTGAATATATCTAAGACCTTTAGTGAGTATGGTACTTTTATCAAAACTTTTTGTGAGCAGAGAATTTGATTAGCCAGCATAAGAAATGTATCTATGTTTACCACAAGGTAGTGCTGATAATGGAACTAATGGTAATTTAAACCTCATAGTATAAATACATAGGATTTTGGTACCATCATGTATGCTGAGTAGCTTATATTAGCAATGTTTATATGGCCCTCAATTGGTGATGTAACAATCCAAATATTGTTCCACTAGATTTATATTCCATAATGTAATATATGGTCTTAGAATTGACAAGGACTCTTACCAAGTGTGACATTTTCCCTTAATTCTGAGCTGAGCAGGGAAGTTCATTAGATAGAAATAGAAATGTTTACCTTTTCACCCCAAAATTCAATTTGAATAAAAGATATATCATGTCATAACATGGACAGTACATGGGAGTGATGAATGTGACTGTCCTACATGTGTACTACATGTAGTCATGGTACTACGATTACAAGATAGCAAGGCAGCCTTGTTCCGACTCCAAGCTGAGCGACCTAGAATGGCACACAAAATGAGAGACCGGAGATGGGCCAGCCGCGCATAGAATCCATTACATGTATAACGACATAAAACGTGGGACGGTCAGGCATACATGGTGAAGAGGCAATGTTGAATCCGTATCGAAATGCACACAGGCGATTGAGCACATGGCTAGAGCAGGGAAAGGATGTTAAATAAAACGCATCAATGACCAATGCTTCTCGCTCCTAATCATCCCACACGATCGAGGCTGGGCCTCTGTTGGCGTTCTAAAGTTAGTAGAACGCATTTCACAGCTCTGCTTCTTACTTACTCGTTCTCTACCCCCTGGAGCACCATGTAAGCGACACAGCTTACGATTACAAGCAGGACATGACGTACCTTGTCGTTCCAGCGAATCTTCGCTTTCAACTCTGTCAAGCCGAAAAGGAGCACGACTTTGATATCCAGACGGTAGCAGACATTCCCTCCAGGACCTCGCTGTGGTCGCAGAGAGCGAGAAATTTTGGACGTGTCAGCGGTCACGCTACACACTGGAGTGAAGAGCGCTAGCATTTCAGGCACCGTAAGCGCTGTGCAAGGACAATTTTAGGAGTTCACTTTACTGGGTTCTTCATCCGTCCATTGAGGGTCAGGAAGATCACCCCTGTACGCGAGAATGGGCACCTTCAGATTGCTCAACTCAGACTGCGATTTTCGGATCCTGGAAAATGGGTGGCAAAATTCTTGCTCCTTGGAAACTTGGTCTCCCTATTATCAAGCATGTAAAATGCCGACGTGAACCAACTGACCAGCAGACCTTTTTCAATATTGATTTAAACGAATGTGGTAGCATCATGTCCCCTTCTGGATTAGTGAAACGTGTTTTCTCTCTCTCTCGGTGATCAGGGCGAGAAGGTTTGTACCATGTACTGCACTTTACCCCATAGGTAAACCTCGAAGCTCGTAAAGTGACAAACGGATTAACGTAGGACAATACAGCGCCATCCGAGACAGCCTTGTTGCTGAAAAAGCGATAAGCGTGAGCTAATTATACTATAATAGAACGTACGTTTGGCTCGAGGGTCTGCAAATGTGCACCCCTGAGAATACCGGATGTACTTGAAGACGACAATACAAGAAGTCACTGGCTGCATAACCGCCAACCAGAAACACGTGCTACAAAGAACTCATCAGTACATATTGTATCGCGATGCTACAGCAAATATCACCTTGACCTGTAGCCCCAATCCTGTTGCTGCGCGTCGCTGTTTCTCAAACACATCCGCGATTGCCTCCACAGAAGGCTCAAAAAATCTCGCGACATCCTCTCTTTGGAGGTTCAGGCGTCAGCGCTTCATCACTCATTCGAATGGAACGTTACCCACCCCGCCAACTTGAGCTGGCCAGAGCGAATACCATATTGAGGGTCTCTCTCAATAACACTTCCAAATTTAATGTATTGCGGGTCGTCAGGATTGCGGAACCTCAATTTCGTAGTCTTGTCGAAAATATCTGACATCTGTTGAATAGCTTCAGGTGTTCCGTATCGTGAGTTAGCAAGTTTAGCTATGGCAAGATGCCATCAAACGAAGCCATAAGTTTCAGTCTAGGAATAACGAAGAAACTGTACCTTTGAGGAATGCATGGGCTCTTTGAGTGACAAAGACGGAGCCTTGGAGCCGACCTAACGAGGACGTCAGAAACCATTCGCGTCAGCATCAGGACACGTTACATTCGGCAGGCGCAATCTCCTTGACTTCTCGATGAGGAGACATCTTTATGGAATATGCGCTCGAATCAATAGTGCCACCTCCGACATCGATAACGATGATCCCTTGGCGATTTAGCACCTCTCCAATCACATCTTCAAAGTCATCGACTGCATCCACAAGGCGGTCTAAGAGTGGGTCTGATTCCAAGACGTCAGCAATGCAGAAATAGAGGCTTGCTTCCCCCTCTGTCAATAGATGGACCCGAGCCACCCCCTTGTTGCCAGTAGGAACCAGTTTCGCAATTTCAGCGGCACGACGAATTTGCTGCTGTTGCGAGCCTTCCCAACCGTTCGGATGAGTAAGAACAAACTCGATGCTGCCCTCCAGAGAACTCCACATAGAAGGGCCGTCTGGATAGGAATCGATGATGTAACTACGAGCGCAGCAGAAGAGATATTCCATAAAGTCTGCAAGAACCTGGACGGCACTTTTGCCCTTGGGGAGGGGCGGTAAGTTATCGTCCGTGATATGTGATGAGGCTAGATGCTTTGCTCGCAAGTGAAGTTTCCACCTAATGATACCTGGGTGAACGAAGAAACTAGGGAGGATGTTTCTTTGTACTACGCACCATTCAAGCTTGACCCAGTTCTCTTCCTCCGCCTGGTCAATGATATGCTGCTGCAGTGCCTCTGCGCCGACAGCTCTCACGGAACCTTGACGATCATAATACAAAATGGATGGGATCTTTTTATCCCCTCCGACGTGTTCTTGCGCAGGGTATCTGAGTGAGTGCAGGTTAGCATCATCTGCTCTTCCATCTACTCTCGCGCACCTTGAAACGCCAAGAATCCTTGGAACGTCGCCGGGATCGAGTATGCAATATGAGACCCCACTATATGTCGTGCCGACATCGAAGGCGAGGACCAGCTTGCGGGAATGGCCGCTGTACGGTTGCATGTTGCCCGTTCAGGGAGTTGCTTTTGTGAATTAAAAGGAGCACAGCGAGCCCACAACCCAAGTCGGCACGACCCACCCTTGGCCTCATGGAGGACTTGGCGTTGAAAGCTGCGAGCAAGTCATTAATGATGTGATCGGAGATAAAAGTTACTGTCTGTCCACCACTGCCTGGCTGTTAGAGGTGTCGCCTTTGTGCTTGGCCCTGGAATCCTTCACGCAGTCCCGTCATTCAACCAGCACTGGTGGTTGTATTGGCTTGACCAATATCATTCAGTTATGGCTGGCGAGAGCGATTCACCACAGGGTCATTGAAAAGTCGGGAATACGACCTCGAGACCACACTCATCCATACGGTCCGACCCACGAGCAATTTATTCACATCGCTATCTCGTCAAACTACGGAAGCCTCGTCACTCCATAGAAGCAATCGGATCCTTCTGATAGATGCAGAAAAGGCCCATGCCAGACGCTGGCATTGACCACGAACGACAACAATGGGAACTCGGTGAGCATTCATGATGACATGTTGCTGGCGCTTTCTAAGCTTCTAGCACAGATTCTTGACATCGATGCACGATGAGGCTATAAAGGCTCACCGACGCTGCGTTTTGCTCCCCGAATTATAATGAAGCTCATGAACACTTGTCGACCACGATTCTGCGGACCAGTGGATATTCAGGTAAAGCGAGGCAAAATAAAACTGGAGATAAAACAGTAGGGAGGTGCACTGAATGATACCATTAGGTTTACGCTGCGTTGCACTCTCGCGGATACCGTCACAAGCAGAGCACGCGGGTCATCACGGACCCATCCTTGTATCTCGGCTACGATCTAAGACATGAGGCTTTGTATGAAGTTCCCGATGTACATGTTTGTGGTGAGCCGTTTGATAGGCGTCGCCACAGTCACATTAACTGACATGGTGGCAGATCGATAGGCCAACACAATCAAAGTATATAAATCATTCTCACAGCCACCCCTACATAGGCTCCCTCGGGCTCTCACCAACACCAGGACTGGTCAACTGTGTAACAAGCGGAGGCTTTCGAGGCAGTTCCAATCTTCCATGAACCCTTGTCGTCCATAAAGAGAGGATTGTGAGAGAGGTGAAGAGGATCTATAGGTACGTGATGTCTCGCACGTCAACGAACGCACACCGCCCGCATGTCCACAACATCGTTCAGTAAATGTGGCTCAATTGGCAAAAGTAAAGCATTTACCTGACTCATGAGTGTGTTGCTGTAGATCTCCAAATGAACGCTTGGCTTGTTGGGCACTAAGTCAAGATCTTGGCTCTCGATTATGCAGCGTGACAGCGTGTCTGCAGCACGATCTGTACAAGGAGAGGGTCCTCGCCATGCGGCGCAGCACCAAGCAAATTCCCCAACGCAGAATCCATGAGCTTGCCTGTCCTGCTTTAGCTATCTCGTTTGCTTTTGTGAGATAGCGAGCAAAGCCAAAGGCGTCAAAGATGAGTCGGATGGGCCGGTCTGCAAAATATCCACATCAAGACATTGACCAAGGAGATAACGAAGCACGTCGACTGTGGCAAAATACCTGAGCAGCCTTCGATTCTAGTGCGAGCCTCGAGTTCGTGGAGCCGTGTCCACGCATTCCGGAGATCGTTGTGTGGGCACATGAAATCAGTGTCCTTGCGAACTATTTGGCGCCCGAGGCAGGCAAGCCTAGTCGCTGGTTCTGCAAGAGGGCTTTACGCCTTTCATCCTTCTCCCGACGCTGGGACTGTTGCGTCTTGTGCTCCTTCTCCTACTCGAGGAATTGCTTTGGGCAGCAGTTTCATCAACGACCCTCGAACCTCGCTACGCGGATGCCGAACGTTTTATAGCGGTTCCTGAGGCTCGCGAGTCGCGACGAGATGGTAGCGATGATCATATCTGCCCGCCTTTTGAACCGCCAAGACACAGCGTGTTTGAAAACGTGTCTTGGGAATGCGGACACGAAGCGCCAGTGTTGCGAGTTGGGTTGAGGGTTCATATCATGGTACGCCCTGACATTAACATTTACCCTGGTGATAGGGTGATTCCAGGTTGCGGGAGGCTTGGCACAATAACGAGTCAACGACTCATGGGAGTACTGCACCATGTTTGAATGAATGCAAGCCGTTCTGGGCTGCAATGCAGCTATGGGTTCTGGACCTTGGCAGAATATACAGGGCGCGACGAGGAAGTTGCAAGTCTCCCCTGTCACCCAGGCTCTGTATGTTGACACTATTATGTTTGCAGCGTCGATCTGTTTGAAAAATCGGGCATGACTGTAGAGCAAGTACTCAGTATTGGGAGCAGCGAATATGGGCCAGTGTATCCAGAAAAGGCCCTCGTGTTCTGCATGCCTTTCTATCAGCTGCCTCAGCGAGGTAGCAGTGACGAATGAAATCAACGAAACCGGGTGCGTAACAGTTCCAGAATTTTACCTTTATGCGTCGAATGCCCTTTTCGTCTCGCCCACATTTTGTCTTTTGCCTTCCATAGGAGTCTGACCCTCGGTTCCTATGAGCGGACATGTTCCTCTCATAATCATTTAGTGTCGCTCCTCTCAGCCAACTACCTCATCATGACTCCCGCAACCCGTCACTTTGTAGCGTATATTGTCGCGATCAGCGATGCTGAATTTCTGGATGATCCGATGCCCTCTGTAAATCACCACGCCACGTGCGGTCTATCCATCAACATCGTCCTGTGGACTGTACATAAGACCATATAGCCTTTGAGCCCTGTATCCCCCACCAACACTCCTTTCATCATTTTTCTGAGCATTCTTGTAACTGCAATGACGTAGGTGTTGATGTTTCATGATACCACCATATCAGAACCAGGTCATCTTTAACAATGGGCCGCACATGGTATTACAATGGATGTTCCATGCATCTAGATCAATAGTCCGGGTGGGCCTTGGCTCAACCAACCAACAATAGATCGCAACGGCATTGTTGCATCACAACATGATGGCATACACGCTTCTAAGGTGAGTTTTCGCGGTATTCTCTGTTCTACGGTGCAGTGGCCGCCGTCAAATACACTCGGGAATACCTTGGGCATTTCGAATAACCTTGGTTGCAGTCACGTATCAGATATTCTGTCAACTCATCTAGAACATGTTAGGGATCGTATTGTAGAGATTTGGATCGTACGACATTGGGCAATTAGTATCTAGCTATCTGCGAAAAGTCGTGTTTGATGGCGAAGACGATCATAGTACTAACGGTGCATACATTCAGGCGAGAACATGGTGACAAAACACCCCAAACTACGATACCTCGATCGTACGAATATTGCTCGTCAGGTCCGCCAACGAAATCCCTTCGCGAAACTGAACCATGATCAAACTGTCCGCAAAAAACCGTTTATACTCTGTGGGCCCCACTTGCTCAAACAAGAGCGCCCCAAACGGCTGCTTCAGACGCGCGATCAACCGAAGCGCCCGCGTCGCCGCATCCAGTCGTGTGCCCCCGCGCACAAACTCTTGATCGAGCAAGGGCTGGATCCACGGGTGAACGAGACAAAAGTCGTTTTTCGCAGTCAACTCGTTTTCGGTCTTGATCTCCAAGTCGCCAAACAGCTGCGTCGTTGCACGGTACGTCTGCATGTCCTCTCCTAACTGGCGGACGTGGGTAACGAGGGAAACAATCCCAGGAAGCCGTAACCGGCTGGAAGCAACAGTAGGGGATGGGAGCTTGCTCAGTTCATCGTACAGCGTGATCGCGAGAGAGGGATCGGACATGGATGAGCGTAGTTTCGATACTGCCTGATCCAGCTCGCCGGTTTCCATGTGCGGGATGTGCGGCGGCACGAGTGGGTTGTACACAGTTAGATCTACGGGGAGACAACTGTTGTAGGGATTGGAAGTACCGGTCCAAGCGAGAATTGTGGCGTCGCCCGATCCGGTGAGGACGTATTCCAGGAGCCGGCCAACAGCACGGGTACCCTCCCCATATATGACCGGGATAGATGCATTAAGGATGCCAAGGAGCGAGTATGCAATGTCCTCGGTGAGGGTCGTCTGGCGCATCGAAGCCAGATAGAGTTTCTCTCGTACTTTTTCAAGCCCAGGTTGAAGTAAGGCCACCCGTTCCACAGAGACCTGTGACATTGCCATTTCCCTTTGGATAACGGGCGAATCTTTGTGATTTTCGAGTGTCAATCTGAGGTAGGGCTTCCAGTCCGACGTGTAGAATAGAACTCTCGTAGCGGCGACATATTCCTGGTAAGTCCATACCCTCGTATTCCAGATGCTCCGTCGGGCGCCATCAGGTTCATCTGACACTGATGAGACGTCGCACAGGTGGATGATTGTGAGGGATGATCCACGATACCACGCAAACATCGCAACTAGCGACTCCTGCAACACCGCATTGTTCTCTTTGTCGATACAACAAGTATCACTCCATACCCATCGAAACCCAAGAGAGCGGCCGAGCGAGCAGAATGACTGTAACTTGACATTCCCAGGTGACGCGTCTAGCTTGTAAACAGAAACATGCGCAACTTGCTGGAAAAGAGGTTCCCCGTCTTCCCACTTGTGTGAGAACATCGCGTATCCATAAAATTTCTTCACCTCTCTCCCAATCCGCGCATAGTTCATCTCACTTGCCATAGATGTTACGAGTTCGTTGAATATTGGGAGTTCCTCGAATGCCTTTACTTGTTGCGTTCTATCATTCAAACGACCAGTTGTGGTGTCGATGAGAACACGTGGCATAGGGGAGACGGTCGCTTGAACGATGCGGCGAATCGTAGTCATCACTTGGGCATACCGAGAACGTAGTTCTACAGGCGATGTTGATCAACACGGTTACGGTGATACCGGTGAAATAGCTCACCACGGACACGTGTGTCTGGGGATTCTTTGAGTTTTGCTAGCATGGTATCATAGGCTGTAACTGCTTCGGCGTGACGTTTCAAGCCAAGCAATGCGGCGTGCCGCTGCTCGTAGCCTAAATGGGATGACGGGTCCAGTGAGATTGCCTGCAAACCATATTACTAGTATCATCGTGAAGCCGAGACATCAAATTTACCTCGTCAGCATCCTTTAATGCATCTTTCCACCATTTCATCAGCACCCTGACTTTACTTCGCTTAATCAGAATATCCACACGATTCGGTGGATCGAGGGACAATATGATCGAGTAGTTCTTGTCGGCTTCATTGTAGTTCTGCGCACCCAAAGCAGCGTCGGCAGGCTTTTCTAACCTCTTAGCACATCGTCGTTGAAAATCTAGTACCAGATGGTCAGACAGATCGTTTCCAGTATTCCACCGAAACCACTCACCAAGTTCCCATTGCACACTCTCACCTCCGACATCTGTGGCTGTTGTAGGCTCCCCTTGCATTTGCCGAAAACAAGCAATTGCTTCCATAACACGACCATCCCTTTCGAGAACGTCACAGATCGTGCGATAAATGCTAGGTTTTGGAATGTTCAGCTAACAAAAAGAATGTCGATATCAAGGATTAGGATGCGATGTGAATATTACCTCGCAGCCGGCAAGTAGTATCTCATTTGTCGATCCATGAAGTAACATCGTGCTTACCCACTTGACTAAGAAGGCGTTTGGACCGGATGGACGAAGGGAGAGTGCAGCGGCGTAGGCAGCAAGAACTTCATCGTCTTTCCCAACTCGTGATGCCTCACTGCCGACTCGCTCCAACGCGTCGACGCATTTATTCGTAAAGCCTGAGATCAAAAATTGAACATTCTTCCACGCTAAACGACAAGGACGAAACCTACTAGAGAGCCAAGCGCTGATGACCGTGTCGGACTTGACGTCGTCCTTGAGAGACTTTGTAAAGTCATTGAGAGACTTGGCAGCATCGACGACATGACCTTCGGCATATCGTTTTTCACATTCATGTTTCTGCTGGTGCGCGTGGACGATCTGTTGGGACTTGGCAAGATCGATGCGAGACTGTTTAGTAATTTTATCGGTTTTGTTTTTAGCGTCGGCAAGCTGGGTGCGGAGCTGCTGGATGGTTGTCTTGAGTGCTTTTATCTCTTCACCTTGGATAAAGGAAATTTGATCAGTAAAATGTGAGCAGGGATTGATAGATAAACGTACTATGTTCCTGTTGGTGTGTTCGAAGCATTCCGTTGGCTTTCTTCTGAGCATCGGCGAGTTCTGTGCGGAGTCCTTTGATAGTTTTCTCGAGACTCGCTGAAGAATATGGGAACCAGGGGATGATGAGGCAGGTTCCAGTGGGGAACAAAGAACGCACTAAATTTGGTGTTCCGTGCTTCCAGCTCTGCACGCAGTGAACTGATGGTCCCGTTCAGAGTTGCTTCCTTGTGTTGGGCGACGGTGAGCTGGGAACGGAGCTTGGATATGATATTTTGGGTGTCTGGATCAGGAATTTGAGTGGCAGGGGTTTGTTTCTGTTGTGGTCAGCGATGTAGATTGCGGACACAGTCGAAGATCTACCTACTTGATTGGGAAGGGTCCGCTTTAGGACCCATAATGTGATGGTTGAGCTCCCAGCTACCACGATGTTAAGATTTTGGGAGATCGCCATGCAGCCGACAGGATGAGAATGGGGGATAACGGGGCCAATCTGCTGGTGTGTGGACGTGTTCCAGAACGAAACAGATGAATTTGCGCCTGCTGCAATGAGTGCGCCGTTTCTGCACACCGAGACACACGCAGGATCGATGTTGCTGTGAATCGGCCATTTGGCGAGTGTCGCTTGGGAACGTGCATCGACGCAGTGGATGTTGCCACCGTAAGACAGCAGAAAGAGCTGCTTGCTGTCCAACGCCCACGTAAAGGACTGGGCGGTAATTTGAGCCACTTTTCCAATGGATTTACCATCCTTGCAGTCGTAGATCCTGAGATAGCGAAGACCGTCGTCCTTCCGATATACAAGAGCGTAGAGCGAGCTATCGGGCGAAAACTTGCCCATATAAAAAACACAGTCCCTCCAGCCCACCAGCCGTTTGCCATCTGGAAGCGACCAGGTCACGGCCTTCATGTCGTCCGATACGGTGGCGAATTTCGTTCCGTCTGGAGAAATGTCGACTGATTTCACGGCCTTCTCGCGTTTGAGCTCCTGCGCCTTTTTGCGGCTCTCCGCATTCCACAGGATGACTTGGCCACTTTCCGTCCCAGTAACGATCCACTTTCCGTCTTGCGAGGTCGCCATGCTGAGGACAGCACTTCCCGTATCCATTGGTGTCCCGATCTCTTTCCCATCTTCTGTCCTCCAGTATCGAATCTTACCGTCCTTGTCGCCACTCACAAAGTGCTGTCCATCACCGAGGAACGCAACGGACGACAGCGCACTCTGAACATCGATTTTGATTTGCTTCTGCTCGGAGGCGCTCGAGGATTTGCTGTGGTTCGTCTCTGCCTCCCTTTTCTCATTTTCTACCCCCGTCGCTTTGCTTTTCTGACCGTTACTCAAAGCCGTTCGTTCTAGGCCACCTCTTCTCAGCATTCTCCTTTCGATAGCATCATCACTTTCTCACCTTCGGCTTTGGCGGATGCCCCACTTTGTTGATCGTTACTTGTGGAAGGTTCTTTGCTTCTCATGAGTGTCTGCGTTCCTATTGCACAGTATACTTACTCTCCTTGCTCGGTCCTTCGCGGGGCATGCCTGCTACTATCCACGGTAGAAAGAGGGACGCGCGGCTATTTCCTCTACACGCCCACCTTATCGGAATGCATTACATCATGCAAGGTTCGGTGCAGGGCCGAGCCAGAGACAATCAACCAAACAAGGTGCGTCCCAGAATTCAATTATGATATATATCGAAAATGTTCCTTCTACTTGGCCCACGTTTGTCTATGTCCTCCACATTTCAATCGTAGGTTTCTTCAACCCTACGAGCGGGTCTGCATCTATTGTCATTGGTCAAGTGACACTGCCCGTGTCATTTGAGGGTCGGTGTTGACGCCCATGTGAGCCTCGCGATGTCTGTTTTCCAGCCCGCGTACACCTTTGGCGGTCTGCCGCAGGCAAATTTCAAAGATCGAACCCGATGCGAACTCGTCGCTTCTCAATGTCAGCTTCGAGGGATATGTTCGATATCTGCAATCCCACGTATCAGAGGCGCTCAGCGAGCAGAGCTCGACAAACTGAAATAACATCGCTATTCCTTTTTAACTCTGTTTCACTGTTAGTGCCTTCCTGCACACACTGGTCCTCATCTTCTGTTCTCCAGCATCCAATCTTCCTGTCCTCGTCACCGCTTACAGAGTAGTGTACATCACTGAGAAACGCCACAGACAATATCACACTCTCGACAGGGATTACGATTGGCTTCAGCTCAATGACGCTCGAGGATTCGCTGTGTTTATCTCTGGGGTACCCCTCAGTATTTCTCCTTCGGCTTCCTTGTATTTCTTACTTTCAGTTCTTGCCCTTTCGGTTTGCTGACTGTTACCTGAAGATATTTGCCCTCGGCCTTTTCTTTCCTCAATATTTTCTTTTCGATGGCCGTGCCTCCTCACCTCTAGTTGCAGCTGCCCCACTTCGTTGTTTGCTACTTGTGGGTTCTTTACTTCTCGTCAGCATTCATCTTTCCGTTGAACAGCATGCTTACTATCCCTACTCAGCAAGGTCCTTCGCGAAACGTACTTGCGGCAGCAAAAAGAAGGACGCGTGGCCGACCGGTACTATCCATATGTCGCCTTATTGGAAGGTATAAACGATTACATCATGCCGCATAATCTGCACAAGGTTCCTCGCCATTTCCATCGAGAAGAAGACGATGCTCCGAGCCAGCAGAACGTGGAACCGATTAGGCGAGCTGCGTAAAGCTCCCAAAATTCGGGCATAATATATATTAAATATTTTTGTCGTCTGCCTCACATCCCAATTCTTGGTTTCTTCGACCTACCGGCAGATCTGTCCTTGTTGTTTAGTATCACTACTGGCAACTCCTCAAACAGACATATTTTACGGCCACAGACGATAAATATCAAAGAATCCATCACTTTACAACGTGCTCACGGTCAACAAGGCAAAAATTTCAGGTCTGACGCGCTCCCCAACCCCTCGCGTCAGAGGGGATGCTTCCGCGTGCCGCGTACTAGGTTAACTCGTCTTTTTAGCCAACGAAGGGGTTAATCTCTTGCTAGCGCTATTCTAAGCATCCTATAAAATCATTACCTCCAGCCACAACAGCACCAACGTTTGCAAGCATATCTCCCAGCGCGTACTCATGGTTTGTGGTCATCATTGTACCTGGCTTTGCAGACTGACGACAAATTGCATGCGTTTTTACGTCGCAGCATATATGATAAGTTTTGATAGCAACTGTACAGTGGGCGCCGGAGATACCTCGAGCATTTGGAAGAGGTCTTGGTGCTTGTATCTGATAGGAGCATTTCATGATGATTTGTATCCTCAGACGGACGGAGCGACCCTGTTCATCCAGCCCGGGAGGTTTTAAATCGCAGCCGATGCTTCGGAAGGTCTGGCCACGGACAGACCAAAGCTGGGCATATCAGGGTATGTCGCGCGAGTCGGAAAACGATCGGGCATCGTCGGAAACTCAGTGCGCACGCGAAATCATCGATCGGGCGACACAAGCGCTATCATCTAATCACGTCATTTGTTGGACATATTGCCTCAGCGAATTCTTAGATGTTTCGCACAGCGGATGGTCCCAGCGCCTCTTCCCGAGCCCACGGACCTGTGGGAGTCTATGCCTAGTCACCTCTTTCGTCACGTCAGCATCGACTGCATGGACTTGGAGAACAAATGTTACGCACTAATATCTTTCCGGCTATTTTAAGACCCTGCAGTCCCGCATCCCCACTATGCTTCAAAAATTCCAGGAAGTCGAGGGAGAAACCACCACTTTGAGTGGGTTCGTCCTGAGGTGCCCTCTTCGTTTTTGATGGAGATAACCCGTGGGAGCCGTTTGGCTGGCTGGGATCACCCTCGGGTGGGGACTGGGACCTGTAAAACGCAACGGTCAGCCACAGCGCTAGTGATCGCGGGGCGTCTCACTGTTCCTTGTTTATTTCAACCCTGGATTGTCCCAGCACATCATTCCGTCTCCCGTGCTCGATTAGCGTCCATCAGCAACAATCGCACTCGACGCTCACTGGAGACTCAAGGAGGAAGGGAAAAGGTTAGTCTCGCCTAGTTGGACAGGGTTTATGATTTGTATATCTGTTGATGCCGGAACGGGCGCAGGCACGGCTATGACCGGAGACACAGCACCCACGATGAAAGCTGCGAGGAGTATAGAACTAAAGCGCATCTTGAGAACGGTTAAAATGAACGAAGTGGTCGATGAACGATGAACGGCCAGCCGATGGTAAGTGGGAATAAAAGCTGATCAAGGGTAGACAGTAAGGGGATCATGGATTGATGTAGTAAGTTGTGTTCGGGCTTACCAGCCAGTGCCTGTAAGGCGAACGAAACGGAAGAAAGCTGCTAGAGAGAACGAAGAGACCGAGCATAAAAGGAGCACATTTCACTCATGGATCACGCAAGAGGCGTGCAGAAGCACGTCGAATCACACTGACATCACACTGACACCTCGGGACGCGGCCATGTCAGGTTCGTGGATACCATTGACAGAGACCACACGTACGTATCTATTTGATTATTCGGCAGGTAATCTTGCCATACTTGGGTAAAAGACGATCACCAGCCTCGTCTTCGCCATTTATCCCTGTGTGCGTGAGCCTCTTCCACCGCGCTCTTATTGTACACATCGCCATATCCATCATCCATGCCTCCATGGACAGTGCTTGGCGTTTCACTACCTGCCAACTCCCGCTTTTTCCGCCGAATGAGGGCGAGTGCGCGTTCACGTTCCGATGCCTCTCGATTCAACCGTGCAGTGGTTGGATCTAATTGTTTCGGTGGAAGTGGGGGCCCGGCTGGCTGCTGATCAGAGTTGCGAGAAGAACGATGGTCCCTAAAACGTGAATTATTCGGGGGTAGCGATGGTTGTGACGATGAGCGACCGGCTAATTGTTGTGTAATAGATGTGAGAGGGTCGTTCATTGACTTAAATCGTAGATCCCTTTTTCTACGGGCATCATCAGAAAGTGTGTGCCACCATCATGAATCGCTTACCGCCGCTCATCCTCATCCTCTGGAATCCGATCACGGCCTCTCGTCTTGTCAGAGTACCAGGGATTCAGGTCTTTGGCGCTTGGTGCGAGCGCGACACCTTTCTCGGCTTCCGACGGTACCGTCTTCTTGCTCGCGCGAGTAGCGGTAATCATTGCTTGCTGTAATGCCACCATCTTTAACGAGGAGTGCGAGTTAAACAAGCCACCGCTTCTCACCTGTTCCAAATCCTCAAAGAAATTGATATGTTTCCCAGATCCAATTCCTGTTCCAACCCCAGGGCCCGGTACTAAGCCACCTGGGCTATCTACCTCATCTGCCTTGCCTTTTCCTTTGCTACCGATCCCAGCGCGTTCGCGCAACAAAGTCAGCCGAGCCTCTGCATCCGCCAGTGCAATCCGACCATCCTGTTCCGCTTCCTGACGAGCTGCTTCCGCTTCGTCTCTTTTCACTCGCTCGATATTGTCCCTTCTGTATGGGTGGTATGATTTATGGTGGGCAATGTTCAACTTTCCCATGGTTGGTGAGAAGAAGGGGGTAAAGTGGCTGTGTAATTCCTTAGTCAACAGCTTTAGAATTAAACACTGCCAAACAACCTCGACAATTCGACCACGAACAAGGAAATGGACGAAGAAGCATTGATTCGGAAGCTTTCCGATTCTCACCCTGGATACGCGTCGTTTATTACGCATCTTACTACTCTGGCGTCCACTTACCTGCCGCCGTTCATACACACTTTGGACGCGAATAACCCGCGCATTACCGCTTCGGTGATCGACGACATCTTTCTCAGTGCTTCTTCCATCCCAGGTGCTCCACCAACCCTCTACGCACACATCAATGCTGTGGCATGTTTTACCCCACGCGTCTTCTACGACACTGTCCTTAATACACTCGCAAAGTGGCAGCCCTCGTGGGAGAACGGGTGTCAAGTATGGCCTGGCGATGACCCACAGAGATACAACGACAGCATCGACAGCTTTCTGCATGGATTGGTGAGAATACATCTAGAACACACAAGTGACCCCCCTGGAGGAAAAAGAAAAGGAAAGGCCAAGGCGACTGCTGCAAATGAGCAAGATCCATCAATGGTGATCCTGATCGAAAGGGCTGAGAAGCTCTTTGAGAACCTCCCGGACTTGGTCGTCCCTCTTTCCCGTTTAGCTGAACTGGTGAGCCGAGTTCTGCCTCTGTCACCAGAGCGAGCTTACCCGGTAAAAAGCGAATCGCTGACTAAAGTTGTAGTCGCGAACCAACGTCTCCGTCATTCTTTTGTCGTCTGTCAGTTGGGAAGACATCCGGCCTTCTCTGGGTTCGTCGCCTGACCCGTATTATGTCGACGTTGAACCCCTGGGTAAACGGGGTAAGCAAGTCCTACAGCCCAGATTCTTAGATTACCTTTTAGCGACTTTGTTGCAGATATCCTCCAGATGCTAATATCTGCGTTCCGCAGAACATCTCTATCTCAGTCGTCATCTGACTCGCCTCATGCTGCCTATAATCCCGCTTTGCAGCCGCTCTATGAACAATACGTGGACACGCTTTACAATACGGTATCTATTTACACCAACGATCCTCTCGAACTCCAATACGTTGCTGCGGCTCGGTGGCCTGGTTTTGTCAAACCGATCATCGATCAATACAATGAATCGGTCCAGCAAGCGGAAGAGGATGGATCCGACCCCCCTGAGCTAGAGCCGCCGGCCATGGATGGCCGATTGCGCCTATTTAAATTTTTCTTGCCGTCGTTCACATCGGCGTTAGACGCACTGTACCCACGCCTCGATAACGCTACGGACTGGGCCGCGGGCAATGACTACGATGTCAACCAAACGTCGACCCCACTCGATCTCGACAGCCTCTCGAATAAGAAATCAAAAGGCCTCAAAATGGACCATTTTCCACGCATGTCCAAATTTATTCTAATTGCTGCGTTTTTGGCGTCCACGAATCCAGCGAAGAGCGACTTGCGGATGTTTGGCCGAGGACCAGAAGAACGAAAAAAGAGGCGAAGGAAATCGAGCTCTCCGAAGAAAAGTGGGGGTGCACAAACGATTGTCAAGGTAGGTTCCGGGATCTCGTGATTTTTTGTGTCCTCGACTGGTCGTTTGTATCCGTACATGCAGGTTTCCCAGCGATTGCTTGGCCCTGCAACATTTCCGTTGGATAGGCTCCTCGCCATCTTAGGCGCGATATTGGAGGAAAATGATTATGAGACACGACCGCACGATCCTCGATTCCAGATGCCAGGAGAATATACGGACATGGAAATTGGGCGCATCCATGTCTACGCAGCCGTATGGTCCTTTTTCTCAGCGTTGCCAGGCGACGGCCGCTGAATTAACGTTGCAGATTGCAGAGCTGACCTTTATGCGAGCCCTGCATCGGACGAGCGCGGCGGATAGGCTGGACGGACCGCCAATGCTCAAGTGTGGGATTTCGTATGACATTGCGTTGACACTCGCACGAGAACTTGACGTCCCACTCAACGATTTGATGTGGGATCCAGCTTGAAATAGACCACGGATGTTAATGAACTAGTACAAATACCGTAGCATTACTTTGCGAACGTCACCTCCATCCTGTGAACGATTGCCATCGTGACCAATGGCAAGGCAATGCGTCCTGAGACAGTTTCTATTGTGGCTGGTTGGGGACAACCAACAAGGTAGAAACAAGCCTTATATTTACTGTACCATCCAACGAGAAGGAGTAGTCAATCACGATTTGCCACGAGGAAAGTTCTATGCTTACGTCATTGTGAGAGCTGTACCACCGCTTTTGTGATGTGTGCCTCGAGAGCCATACGACGACCAAAATTTGGTTCAGTTTCACTAGCCATGTCCAGGAGGAACTCTGCTCAGAAACCGACCGTATTATGTCGCAACGGAGCCAGCGAACCTAAACTTCCGGCCTGCAGAATCAGTTGGCAGGAACACGTTACTTTCCATAATTACGCGATGCTCAGGAACATGCTGAAAGCTTGCTTAAACTCTCACTCCGTCCAGCTCTTCAGGCTGGCGCCCGCCTCACACGGCTTGTCTTTCTTTCTATCTCCTCGATGCCCTTCGAGCACACTCCTCCGTCGCAAGGCTATCCGTTGCAGCGACTCAGCACGCCTTCTCATGAATACTCGGATGACATTCAAACGATAGCAAGCCAGGACAAGGATTCAGAGACGATCGACTTTGTTCGTGCTCTCAGCTCAGGTAAGCTGTGTGAAAATCCTAGTATGTTTGATGTCATTCAAACCGCTCTACCAGCCTCCGGAATTTCTGTGCGTCCTGAACACACCGTGCATCTACTGATTTACGCTTCGGACGTTATCTATAGGGATATACTTCGAATTTCGAAGATCCCAACCTCAACTCAGACTACGCTTCCGAGTTCGACGACGATTCCCCATATCCCGAAGTCCGCTCTGCGGTCGCCAACACGGATGACCCATCGCTACCCGTGATGACACTACGAACCTGGGTGCTTGGGATCGCGTGGTCAATCATCATTTCTGGGGTCAACCAATTCCTCTTCTTCCGTTACCCCTCCGTGCCCATCGTCAGCGTCGTCGCACAAGTCGTCACGTATCCCGTCGGGTGCCTCTGGGCGTCCTGCGTGCCTCGGAAGCGAATATTTGGTATCTCGTTGAATCCAGGTCCATTCTCCATCAAAGAGCACGTGCTGATAACGGTCGGTTGCCTGTTCTAGGCCTGCTACCATCAGATACACGTCATTTACATTAATTTGTAGATCATGGCTGGCGTTGGATCACAGTCTGCTTACGCAGTGAGTGTGTGCACGCGAGGCAGTGCTTCTCGTGCCTTGTGCTAATCTGCTTTTAGACCGATATCATCGCCGTGCAAAGGGTGTATTATAACCAACGCTACAGCTTTGCATGTCCGTCGTTTCACCCTCTGAACATGTCGCTTGACTGATTTCAAATCACTTTCTCGTCTGATGTATTGTCGGTGCTTAGACCAGTGGTTTCTGGTCATTTCCACGCAATTGATCGGGTTCTCAGCGGGTGGGATTGCTCGGCGTTATCTTGTAACCCCGCCAAGCATGATATGGCCGACCACACTCGTGACTTGTGCGTTGTTTAATACTCTCCACTCGCAAAAATACGCTGGGACTGGACGCTTGGGAGGCATCAGCAGAGAGCGCTTCTTCTTGATTGCTTTTATAGCGTCATATGTGTGGTGTGAGTGCATTATTCTTACGGTTTATTTAACGTCGGAATCGATGCTAAAGCGGTGATACCAAGACTTCTTCCCGGGATATTTGTGTATGCCTTCTCCTTGGTGATTGGACGATGCGGGTGATTAACCTCGTTTGGGTAGTCCAGGGCCTATCGTATTTCTCATGGGTTACTTGGATTTGGCCCGACAGCGCCGGTAAGTTTGTGCGGCTTTTGTGATTGATGAATTGGGTGGGCTTACACCGCCCCCAGCTGTTGCACAATTGTTTGGGTACGCGCTCTTCTTTTTCTTTGTTGCTGGGTGACAAGACGAACAGAGGCAAGTTACATTCATGGAATGGTAAGCGCAAACTCGAACTAGTTCGATCGAAAAACACATGTATGGGCGGACAGGGCATGTCTGTGTTAACATTTGATTGGAGCCAAATCGCGTATGTGTTCCTGGACGTTCAGTCCAATACGCATTGATGATACCTGTTGAACGTATAGATACATTGGCTCACCACTTGCTACACCATGTATCTGTTTCACTGGGTTTTTCCAGGGATTTTACTTACATGTGTGGTAGGGTGGGCTGCAGTTAATATTCTCTTTGGATTTGTCGTGTTTTATTGTGAGTCACAAAAAACCGCAACGACATTGTTCATCCTTGCTAACTTGTCACGTAGGGATTGTAACACCTATACTATATGTCTGTGGTCCTCTGGAAAATCCTCGATGAAATAGACTGACTTTGATATACAGTTCACCAATACCTGGCTGTCGATGTATATGCCGTGAGAATCACTGGTGACTGGAGCAATTCTGCATACTGAAATCTAGAGATAGCATTCAATCACGGCAGGTTTACGATAATACATTGCAACCGTACAATGTTACACGAATATTAACGCCAGACGTCACACTTGAC
>JBBPUC010000411.1:0-21214 GCA_038094375.1 Tubosaeta aff. heterosetosa | reverse complement strand
CTGTCCCCTTCGGGTCCAGAATAAACCTGCTAGTGCTCTAGATCAGTAGTAGAGTCACTTTACTCAATTCAACATGTAATTTTGCTATATGTTGTGACGTTGATTGGCTCAGCAGTCATAGTCAAGCTTCAAGCAAGGTTCCAGCCGCCGAAGGCGGCATTCCCGAGTTTTAAACTCCGCCCTAAAGCGTGCGTTTA
This sequence comes from Tubosaeta aff. heterosetosa, assembly GCA_038094375.1. Classification (NCBI taxonomy): domain Eukaryota; kingdom Fungi; phylum Basidiomycota; class Agaricomycetes; order Boletales; family Boletaceae; genus Tubosaeta; species Tubosaeta aff. heterosetosa. The sequence goes on along the minus strand of JBBPUC010000411.1, from coordinate 21,017 downwards.
CAAACGGACGGGAGAGAGTGAGGAGGAAGAGAGAAACGACATTGAGAGACCGCGCTGGAACTGGCCTTACTACTAACTTGCTTTGAGCGCCCTGTGTGTTCCCCCAAGTGGATCTGATTCTGTACGGTATGGCTTTTCAGCTCGAGGGTGTCAGAGCCGCAACACGGAAACACACGGCGTGACACTTCTCATAAATATCAACCAAATGGAGCCTATGATACGGTGTTACTCATACGGCCTTATCAAGGCTCGTGTATGCAACGAGACAGATGCGTCTACGAAATAGCTAGGTGTTCTGGAATCCTACTTCTGTTATCGTGAAGGTGGTGACGAGTTGCGATATCCTGTAGTTCGGCAGCGCTCACAGTGATAGATGGGGACGGAAATGAATCAATGTCTGCATGAACCGAGGGCCGAGGGGTAATTATAACTAGCTTGATTAGGTGGACCGCCAACAATGTGGTGAGCGTATCCGAGGCGACTCGAGATGAAGACGGCTGATCAACGTTTGACGACCACAGGAACATCCAGAGGCGTTGTTCGAGGTATACGTGACAATCGTGCAGGTTACCTTGATGACACCAGCCTTCCGGTTTAGCAGGCCCTCGGGACTCTGTTCGAGCAACACCATTCCAAACTTATAGCATTCCTAAGTAGTTGACAATTGCACTGAGGCTACGAGACAGCGCGTGAAGGACACCATTTAGACCGTGTGAATAGTTGCTACTCGCGCAGTTCCTCATGCAGAGCTCCCACTGCCTGTGATGCTTTGACGCTTTTCCCACCGCCCTGGGCCTGCTCACGGCTTCCCTACGTACACGGGGATAAGTTTTGAACAACATTACAATGTTTTCATGTATCCGCGGGGTTATTTTCGGCGAAGAACAATGGGTATGTTCCTAGCCGATTCTCACTTTACACTGAACGCACAGTGTCCGGAGGTTGGCCGAAAGTCCAAACTTTCGCCCCTTGATACGATCCCACGAACCTGCGATGAAATTTCCGTCGGAAATCATGGTTTTCAATGGTGAGCAACGCTTGCTCTGTTCCTCTATACCTCCGGATCTAGACATTCGGGCTAGAACACAACGACCCACCCGATATATGGAAATTCGTTTTGATCTTCATAAAAATTATGTGACAAACCATTGAAATTATGGTCTTGTTTTCCTTTTCATAAAGTTCGGGCGCGTGCTTTCGTTTACAACGCCCCAACCATCAAATTCCTGTGTCTGGGCCTCAGTATGTCTAGCATCAGTGAATCATGACGACATCTACTGGATAAGATGGTCTCTGATTAACTACCGCCGCCGGTCACAATAGGTCAAGGTCGGCTCCGAGCTTTGCCCGCTGCAGCTTGCTGACCTGAAGTCAAATTAACATGGATACATGGATCTTATACGCGGTGACCCCGCGAATGCATCGGGGGGCAGACGTGGCCGAGCCATCCCATCTCCGCAATCTACAAGAGGATCTGGTAGCACTTACATCTGATGCCTCAGATAAGCTACTGACACGATTGTGTTATGTGATAGATGTCACAGGTGCGCCTGACGATACCCGCGACGCTGTTTTCGAACATCGGTGCGTCATGCCTCCGAAGTGCCCGTTTTCAGATCAAGCTGTGTCCCGCCAAACGTAGCCAGATCCTTACCCAGTTCATCATACGACCTCAAGATGGGGATGCGCCCCTGGGTAATGGGCGCAGGCGCCATGCTCAAAGTGCAAGTCTAAGGCTGAATACCTACCGAATTCTCGAATCCTTAACGACCTCTGGAACTTAGCTTCGCGTCATCCCACCGCGAATGGATGTCGGCGTTGATGCGGTCCCGATGGCATGACGTCCGCCACCCACCGTGTGCGTAACCAATCAGTGCGCTCACCCACGTGTACTAAAGCTAGCGTGCCTGTAATCACACGAGCCCTATACGAAACCGATAGACGCTGAATACATCCGTGGACCCATACACTCAACGCTCTACGATCGTGATTTGATAGCGATGTTGGTGTCCAGAACTGGCAGTATGATGGGTCCATGCCGGCAGGTGGTGTTCGCTTGAAGAAATCACCGATAGGGCCCTTGATGAATTTGTCGCACAGTGGCATTGCGCCCGTTTACAAAGTGGATTAGTGTTGCGTACAAACGATTTTGCTGCAAAGCTACCTAAAATAATAATGGCGCACGAAGATAGCGTTCCTTAGCCGCAGACCTTGTTCAGTCAAGTCGGGCGCGGCTTCGTGCGCCCGAATAACGTAATGTTCTCATTTGATAAACCAAGTTTGTGAAGATCGACCCCTCTCTCTATTTACTCATCGGCACTGATAACTCGAAGGTGTAGTCGCTAAATGTTGAACTATCTATCCACCAGTCTGAGAATTTACGGCTTCCGCTCTACCAGGGTCCTCTACATTCCACGGTATCTTGACCTACCACATCATGTCTTGACATAACCCAGACATGTGATGCGATCATGCCACAGCCTCATTCTTACCTTCTAACCGATCATGGCCCGATAAGGTGATGGGAGCGGTCGGCCACAGACGACAAGTTGACAACACCGTCCATCAGCATTTGCAGATAGGCCATTGCGCAGCTTTGATCAAATGTCAGGAGTGCAATTTGCTTAGGAGCCAATATAGGGGAGCTCCCCTGTGGTAGTTGACCTGCTATCGGGATCTGATTTCTGGGTAAGACATGTGACTCAGCGCATCGAGCTCCATAATCGACCACGATGGCCGCGGAGTCCAACTCGAAATTTTTTACCTTGCACTAGATACACCATCATTCCAAACCGGTCGATCGGAAATGAAAACGCAGAACCACTCAAAGTTTTTTTGCATACCGCTAGGCGGTCTCGCGTTCGGGTCGAGGTGTTTTCAGCACCTTCTGAAACATGCGACGAGACGGAGGACAGAACGCCGAGCACATCCATTGATTCCGATAGTGCCTTGGAGTGAAACTGACGTGTCGTTGACTGAGGTACGTAGGTGACTAGTAGCCTCACTTACCATTTGTCGGAACACCACCAGTGGCTGAGTCGTAATCAATCACGCACTGTTATGCGGCAGGTGGTCTATTAGCGTTAGATTGTTTGTTAGTCAAATACAAGATTGAATATGCAGCCAGGCAAAACATGGTAACAGGGCGTTTGTGGCAGGATTGCCAACCGAGCCAACTAGAGAACCTGAGACAAGCGACGTCAAGGCCATCACCGTGTATACCAGGTACGCTGGTGAGTCGACATCTGGGTATGGTCTAAGTTGTTTGTTCAAAAAACGTCGTGGGACGTCCCACAGACTGAGCGCTAGCCCAGAGTCAAACTTGATCAAGGACACCTAGTGCTGGAAGGGAGGCCGCTGCCCATGGTAGCATGATGTGGCGTCAGCGAGGATAAGGTGGACCAAGAAAGGTAATGAACCGTTAGCGAGGTATCACAAGGTTGAAGCCCCGAATTTTGTCCTCTTCAGGAACAGCGACGGTGATGGCGGTGAGATCAGCTTGCAGCGAATATGTTTCCTAGCCAGCAAGGGAGAGCGAGTAACGTTTAGTAGAAACGAGGAAATTTTCTGGAAACAACACGAGGCAGTGGGCATTAACCGACAAGCGAGGAAATCTCCGGTGCGGAGGCAAAAACTGGCCAAAAAGTGGGAAAAGGTACGTCATGTGATCTGGGATATCTGCCGTGTTGGGCCACAGTTGCCAAATCAACTCGAAAGGTAAGTTTCAAGTGATGTACATGATTATCGGGCCATGATCCCAGCCGGCCCACACGCGCCGGACCTAACGAGTTGTCACGACCTAGCCTGGGTATGGAAGCCTTGTCCAGCTGCGGGTTATGACGCTTCTATTGCCAACGCATGCCGTCTTTCGATAGACGCCTTACATCTTATCAGGACCCTGAAATTACCGTGTACGTGTATCATTCCCTATAAATCCATCTGGTCCAATCAACTCGCCTCGTGTTTCTCCCGCTCCCGCCTCCGCCCATTGCGATACCTCTGACCAACCATGCCTGCTGAGAGATTGCGGCAGTCTAATTCTGATAAGGCCGATGGTTCGTTATCACGTTTTACTTGCCATCACCCCCCGCCGTGGGTACTGACAACCATGACTCATGTTTCATAGCCGCCCACCCAACTTGGGCTGTTCCGAGCGAACCTGCCTCTCCTCAGAGCATTGCTTTCGCCCCTAACGTGACTCCTGGGACTTTCAACGCCCTCGCCTCTGGCAATGATGCGAGCTTTGAACCCATCTTATTTCCTTCCTCCGGCCCCGAATGCTCCGCGCGACGCCCGACACACAGCAAAAAACGCGGAGAAGATCACATCCCTCGCCCGCCTAACGCCTTCATCTTATTCCGATCCTCTTTTATCAAGAGCCAGCATGTCTCCACCGAGGTCGAAACAAATCACAGCACGCTGTCCAAGATCATCGGTCTCACGTGGCAGAACATGCCTCATGACGAACGCCAAAAGTGGCACGCAAAGGCCAAGAAGGCTCTCGAGGAGCATAAGAAGCGATGGCCACAGTATTCCTTCCGACCGTCCCATTCCAAATCCAAGAGGAGCGTGGAGAAGCGAAAGGTGCGGGAGGTGGAGCCGAAGGATATGAAACGTTGCGCCAAGATTGCGGAGCTCCTCGTCGAAGGTAAAAAGGGGGCTGAACTTGACGCAGCTATCCAGGAGTTTGATCGCACACATGTGCCGGAGATTGTTACTCGGTTCGAGACGCCCATCACCGCTGGTACCTACCACAGATCGACCTCGGCACCTATCGACGACGCCCAGTCGCAGAAAATTTGCAGCTCATCACCTCACTATCACATACGCTCAGCTAGCAGTCGGCCTTCCACCGGGTCCGCTGAGAAGTCGAAGGCACTAGCGCGTCTGGCCTCCTCTCAGAGCTGCCCCGATCTTTCAGATTTAAACCCATCCATTCTATCGATCGGATATTCGTTTCCTACGAGATCGCAGCCATCTATTGTAAGTATGCTGTTCTAGTACGTCTTTGTCGTTCTCATCTCCGTTCTTCAGGACATGGACGAATTCGCATTTGACGTTGCGTTTGGGGATTCAATACTCCCGACGGCCGCTGAACTAGGAAGCTATCCCGTTACAGGTGGCCGCGTTCAGACCCCTACATTATGTATCGATACTGGTTATCGCAGCGATTGGACTCCTGCATCGTCGCCGTTCTCCAGCTCCCCAGCTACCCCACAACTTTTATCTCCATCACCCATTTATGAATGCGCGCTCTCGGACTCTGAGGATCCTTTCGCGCTCAATCCCTTCTCCACCGCACTTGACCGCATTCAGCCTTGTGGTCCACATTATTCTCCAGCGTTGACCATGTTCGACCATGACGACTCTCCACTGAACGATACCATGTTTGCACAGTCCGATTTTACCGCGTTTTCAAAAGACCCGTTTTCTTTTGGCAGTTCGGATAGATCAGCGCCCAGCGTGGGTACCGACTTACCTATGACCGCCTTCCTGTCCTCGTTGTCCGTGTTCTGACACGCAACTCCATCTCACCTTCGCATCATTGCATCATCCCGCATTCCGCCGTCCCGTATTTTCCCAGACGCTGTGCTTTTCCTCGGCACTAGGAACTCTTCGTTCAGTGTCACCGCCAATTTAGTCGTGTTAAACAGGTTGTATTTTTATACCTTTTTTTCTGTTCATCACGGAACTCCCCCGCTGTAACTGTACCACCACGCTTTCTTCCCCTCGACACCAGAATCGAGTGGGATACATCATACATCCTATCCGACCACGCTTCGTTCTTTCGTTTCAGAAACCGTACAGATTGGTCGTTGATACCATGATTTTTTGGTCCTATTTTTGGTTGTATATAGTTATACCTATATAGTACTTATTGTAGACGCGTCCTTCTTTCCTCACCGCTCTCTCTCCCTCCTCTCTTTTACCCTTTCTTCTCTTACCCACGCCACGCGCGTGACCTTGCTTACGACTACGTATGAATGGGGGATGTAAGTAGGGCGATACGATGCAAGAAGACGACTCTTTTTAGACTACATTGTCCCAGCAATGAGGAGAGCCCCACAACCTCCGCCCACGCACCGCAGATCGTCACATGTCGAGTATTCCACGCGGGAGCGGCTTTGTCGCGGCTTGTCTGCTCTGTAGTACATGTAATGAAACTAGGATGGACGGGGTGGACAAGAACGCTTACTGGGAAAGATTGCCCATCCGCCCGCCTTGCGGATCGTTAATCGGGCAAATAGGATCATATTCAATCCAGATGGCAGCGAGTGTCATTATTTTATTTTACTTATTACTTTGCCAGTAAAGAAGCCGTGGGCGCACGTGTGATTAAGGTTTTCGAAAAAAGCCATACAACTTCGGTCAGACCGGACACGGGTGTGACAAGTGTTCACGAGGTCCTTCGAGTGCACATGGCGGCGGAAGATTCCGTGCGATATATATTCTTGAAACTTGATAGCGATGCTGTCGGAGCCAGGAAAAGTAAGCATTGAGAGTAAATGTTGAGAAACAAGAACGTTTACATACGGAGTCGACTGTTTTCATCACTGGCGTTGGGCTCAAGGGTACCGCAAGGCGTCACTACGCCAGTAATTGTTTACTATCCCCAAAGGATATGCCTTGAATATCAGAGAGCAGTTGCTAGTGGCAAAGATAAGTATACCCTGCATCCAAGAAAGCAGACGGAGAAGTGGTGGTAAATAAATTTGCATACGATCACCGCGTCCTTTCGCCGCGGGGACAAAAAGAAAGCCATGGGGGAGCATGTACTGAGCGCTGATCAAGTAGTCACGGGCTGTGGTCCCATGATGCCATCTGGAAGCCGCTCCGACCGTACCCGGGCATACGCGAACCTTGATCACGTTCTGGATGAACCTCGTGCAAAAAGAAACGAAACGAAAATGGCGCTGTGCGGGTCTTTTGCGTTCGCCATGTGAACCGCATTATCGCACTCGTGCGATAGTATAAAGGTAACGATCTGCGAAGGTGGATATTGGGTGTGCAGTCACTGGTTTGTGATGTTGTTCTCCTTCCGGCCGGCTACCGCGTGGACATTGCCTTGTATTTTGTGCCTTCTGGACGAGTGCAATCAATATTAGAAATATTGCACAGAACAAAAAGGGATGGAAAGGGAGCCGTCGGGATTGAAGACTCGCGGCCCAATCGGAACAAAAAGTTCGTGGCAAATACTACTTATCCCGTCATCTCCACGTTGTCCCATGTTCTGTCACTCAGAGACAAGATATCGTAAGCCAAAAATCTGTCTACTCAAATGAGAACGAGTGGACTGTAATCGAGAGGTGCTACTAACTTACAGTGTACGTGAGGCTCACTTTGACCGAAACTATTGTCCGATCTTCATCCTTCCTGCGCAACGTGTGATATTGTGGTTTGGTAGAACTTGAAAGCCGGATGGTGGGCGCATCACTGCCGTATGATGCAGGACAGCGTTCACGCGGTAAATGCGGGGCGACATTCGGTCGACCCTGTATCACTTTGCGGACCGACGTCGGGGAATACCTGTGCCTGTTAGCTTGCAGCACTGAAGGTGCGGGTTACGTAGTAGCCAAAGCGCGTTCAGTTTTAGAATGGCAAAACGAGAGGGTCAACGACTCACGAGATGTCAAATATAGAGCGCCTTTGTCTTGACCCAGATAGCTATATGATGGCCATTGAAAACTTGCCCGATGCATACAAGAACACTTAGGAAAGCTGAGACACGGAGGCGTTCAGAATCGTCGATGGAGCGCGGCAAACAGAACACTCATTAGGCTGGGCTCAGGGAGAAAAGAAGGTTGTGAATTTGCCGTTCACATTCGAGAACATGTGCCATTTGGTTCAAGTGAGGCTCTAAACCTGTAGTAACGCCGAACTTTTCCCGCAGGCCGAACCCCGAGGGAATTTGCTTTTTGTGCCTCGGACAACAACTTTTGAAGCCTCCATTGCCTCCCTCCGCTTCATCTATATTCCGGAAATGAGATCAGCAAATTTTCGTTCCTGCATCCTCGATACTTGTTACAGGGAAGTCGTCTTTTCAGCCATATATCCGCCAAAGCAGTTAAGGTGGGCATTCGCAGCCAATGCTACCTGGAATGGTCCCAGGAAAAGACCTAATTATTGATGACAGTCCTGGTCTGCGGCGTTGGTCGTTGAACGTCAGTTGACGGGGAAGTGCACAATGTGATAGGCTCGGTTGGTCCACTCCATTTCTGTCGTGTATCCCAGCTCTGAGTCCAGCTTCAAATCTGCCACACGAGGATGCTGCTTTTCACGAGTGTAGGCAGTGTGATACCGCCAGGCATTCCTCAGGTTCGTCAAACTACCATATTGCGCTAAGATGAGCGCATTACGTGGAATCAGATGGTAAGCCAGCTATTTTTCTATTTAGCTGTGGAGACTCTAGTATAACTTGCGGAATCCAGGATTCGCCTACCTCCGCTTGTCACACGACCGTCGGAGAGCCCGGTCGAGATGATATACTTTTCATCCGCGATGCAATTTGCTGGATTGTCATTTGGTTGATGGTACCGAGATAAAGATAGAAAGTAACGTCGGTATCCTGGATTATGTCGCGGGTCGGCGGCGCATTAGCGCAATGAAGATACCAGTCGACCAACGAATGAATATGAATTCTATATTGGGTGCTTGACTCAACACCTCGAAGCTTGTTTTCTGCGTTACTTACCTCTCCCGTTAATCTCCCGTTGTTCGTAGCTGTTACTACATACTTTATGCAAGCAAATCGAATGTTCACACGGCTACTACATCACATACCACGAGGATGTCGCTTTGCAACACGAACAATGGCGGTGCTGTGTAGGTAAACAGCGTTTCTAGTCAAGTCTATTGTCTTCGTAGGGGGTCCTGCATGGATTCAAGAGGTATCGCCCTTTCTTTGACGTGAGGAACAATGTTGAATGATGTTGCCAGCTCAACTCTTGCTCTCAGAGGCAATCATTCTTGCCGCAAAGTTCCAGGAAGGAAGTCAGGCTGTTTATATTAACAGGGCGATCACCCTTGATCATGAAGCACTCGACTTCTGCGGTCCTACTGACCGCGAACGGGGAGCCGTTTTGACTCAGCTTGCAAACCACCTCCTGCATCGTTCCAAACAATTTGGAGGAATTGATGACCTTCATGAAGCCATTATCCTTGAGCGAGAAGCGCTGGTGTTACGCCCGCCAGGTGACATGGATCGGTCGACGACGTTGAGCAACCTTGCACTTTGTCTCACAAGTCGGTTCAAACAGCTCGGCCAAACTGAAGATCTCGACGAGGCCATCGTTCTCGAACAAGACGCTCTCGTACTTCGCCCACTTGGCCATCCCAATCGCTCAGCGTCCTTGAGCAACCTTGCTCTTCATCTTAACACTCGCTACAGCCAGCTAGGGGAGATTAATGACATCGAGGAAGCTATTGTTCTCGAACGGGACGCGCTGATGCTTCGCGCACCGGGCCATCCAGATCGATCGACTTCATTGAGCAATCTCGCACTTCATCTCACTACTCGGTACAAGCAACTTGGAGGAACAGAGGACCTCGATGAAGCTATTATACTCGAAGAGAACGCACTTTCGCTTCGCCCACCAGGTCACCCAGATCGGTCTACGTCTTTGAACAATCTTGCTCTCCATCTCTCCACCCGGTATGATCAACTAGGCGAAGTTGGCGACCTCGACGAAGCCATTCATTTCTCCCGAAGCGCGCTCGCACTCCGCCCCACAAGCCACCCGGATCGGTTGACAACCTTGAGCAATCTCGCGACTCATCTTGCCGCTAGGTACAAACGGTTTGGTGGGGTCGGTGACCTTAACGAGGCAATCGAGCTCTCTCGAGGTGCATTGGCAATCTGCCCTCCAGGACATCCCGGTCGTTCGGTGACGTTGAACAATATTGCAACTCTTCTCTCCACGCGCTACAATCAACTGGGCGGGGTTAGGGACCTTCACGAGGCCATCGAACTCTCCCGAAGCGCACTAGCACTCCGTCCACCGGGGCACTCCCCCCAGTTGGCATCATTGAACAACCTTGCGTTCTATTTGTCCACTCGGCACGCACAGCTGGGAGGGATTGATGACCTTAATGAGGCCATTGAACTCTCCCGAGGCGCATTGGGACTCTGCCCAGAAGGGCATCCTGATCGGTCAACGACTTTGAACAACCTTGCGCACCATCTCTATGCTCGGTACAATCAGCTTGGGAAACCTAGTAACCTCAACGAGGCCATCGACTTCTCGCGAAGCGCACTGGCTCTGCGTCCGCCAGGGCACCCTGGTCGGTCAAGGACTTTGAACAACCTCGCATCGTATCTCTCCGCTCGGCACGCGCGGCTGGGTGAAACCAGCGACCTCGATGATGCCCTTGACCTCTCCAGACGCGCACTAGCACTTTGTCCCGCTGGTCACTCGGATCGAGCGACGACCTTGAACAATCTTGCAGGTTATTTCAATACACGGTACAATCTGCTTAAGGAAATTAGCGACCTTGACGATGCTGTCTGCTTCTCTCGAAGTGCAATGGCACTCTGCCCTCGAGGACAGCCCACGCGCCCAATGTATTTGAACACCCTTGCAGCATGCCTCGCCGCTCGTTATGTGCGAGTAGGTGGAGTTAGTGACCTCAACGAGGCTGTCGACCTTTGCCGAAGCGCAGTGGAACTCTGTCCACCGGGACACAGCGGTAGATCAAATTCGTTGAACAATCTGGCTGTTCTTCTCTCTACAAGGCATGAACGGCTGGAGGGAATCAGCGACCTTAACGAGGCCATTGATCTCTCGCGAAGTGCATTGGCGCTTCATCCTCCAGGTCACCTTGGTCGATCGACGGCACTGGATAGTCTCGTATCCCTTTTGTCCACCCGATACAAGCGGCTCGGTCGAATTGGTGATCTTAACGAGGCCGAATCCCTCTCCCGAGTGTAGGCTAAGCCATGGGCTGGGGTACGAAGGGGGAAACCGTAAGGTGGGTAGCAGTGAAAGCATCGCGGTTATCGTGCAACAATGCTTGACTTCTACAACAGCAGGCGAACAAAATTAATTTGGTGGTCCTGGCATTTGACGGTCATATCGTGTGTTATGGCGGGGAAACATGGAAAGATAAGTCAACGCGAGTAGTGATGGATATGTCTTATACATATGTTAATTGTCTAAGACGAACGGGGCGAGTGGTTCGAACTACGTTCTCGATTCACACCCGGAGCCGGTTCATCTAATCTCCGCTTGCGAAAATGGTGTGCTTGCCCTGAGTCAAGGTCTGGCTGTACTCGCTTCCTTTTTAGGTTCCCCCAGGCTGAGCAGTGTTCGCCCAACGTTGGATCGAATGTGCTTGCTCGCAGGGGACCGGCATCGCAGGATATCAGCTATTTATTCATCTCAAGAATAGACGAATCGGCGTCGCTTGTACACCACAACGCGGGTCATCGGCGTGTCCGCTGCCATCTATAGCTCACACACAGCACATCGATACCGTCTCCGTCCGATATCTCAGCCTTGTCTCTTTTCCACGCACACCACCATGACTAGCCCTTGGGATGCTTGGGACGACATGCCCCCACTGGTGGACGCGAACATGGCGTCCCAACCTCTGCGCAATATTCCTCCTCCTCCTGGTGCAACCGTTATGAACAACGGTCCACCGCTTCCTCGCACAACACCCCCCAGTACCTCACAGTATCCTTGGGGCACATCATTACACCAGTACGTCTCGTGCAAAGCACAGTCTCGCTCACTACTCACCTCATACGGATCATATTAGATACACCTTCCCAGGCCCACAAGATCCGTATGCTGCGTGGCGCCAGTACTATGACACACCAGCGTATCAACAAAAATCGACACCCAGCCCATACATTCCTCGTCAACCTCTGAATCCGGAAACGCCGTTGCATGATCCGTCCCCGCGCTCTCGTAGAACTCAGAGCATGCCGATCCCACAGCAACCCACCTACAAGTGGTCGAATTCCGTCCACTAGTACTTCGAATGGCCCACTCCTGGAAATCTCTCGCCGTTAGATCTCCCGACTGGCATGCCAGATACTCGTTTATACGCTCCACGTGCTCCTGAGATCCATACCCCTTCCTCAACGCTGTCTCGCTCCATCTCTTCAGGCTCTTACATCCCACCTGGCATGTACCATGAACGCCCTCAGCAGTGGAGACACGATTTTAAGTTCAAGTCCGGATTCGCATCCATGTTCCGTACTAAGTCCAATACCCTACGGAGTGCGGATGGTAAGTCGCCAATTTTTTGACGTCCTCTGCATGCTGATCAAATTGTACAATGTAGAGTTTGTCGACAGCGCCAAGCTAGATCTCCATCCATTCCTCCGCTATAGCAGATCTCGTCCGCTCACAGTGTATGACTTACGTCACGAACCGCTCACGCTCGTGTTCCGAGAACTGGATCGGCCACCATTTGCAGACGACATGGATCATTCTGTTACCCACCCACCCACCAAGTACATGCGAATCTACCACTCGCGCTTACCGTGGTATATCGACATAAGAGCGAATGGCGCGCCCTATATTTCCCTAGCGGACTTTTTCCAGCAGTTGTTTACTGCGTTCAACAGCTCCGTGTCAAAGTACGATTACTACAACAACGAATTGGATGACGAGGATAGGGACGTTCTCAGGCGCACGTATCTTGAGCGTTGCCGTAACCAAGACGAGAGAACGCAAGGTGTGAAACGCGTCGATTTCCTTCGCGGAAAGTTTGAATGGTTGGGTTTGACTCCAGGCAAGAATGGGATGTGGCGCTTGAGATCAGCATGAAGTGTTTGGCTACGATTTCTCAATTTTATCCAGGATCTCACTTCTCTAGTAGCTTGATAAAGGTATCATGTGTACGGAAACAGACAATCTAAATGCGATATTAGCCTAGGATTTGTTCTTCTTTGGCAAAAGCCATGGACCCCCAACAACGTCAGCGGTTTTCATCCATTCCGTCACTTTATTCCGACCTGTTTCCCGTGCTATCATCTCCTCTATCTGCTCCTCCCGTCTTCTGGCCACCTCTTGCGGTGTAACGCCCCTCAAATATATCATAACTAGGTTCATCTCATCCATCGCAGAGGCCAGTACATTTTCTCTCTTTAAGTAACCACACTTGCTTCTTTGCGGAGGATGATAACTATCATCAGAGTCGTCTGTAGGGCCACCCTCGCTGTCATCCTCGCTGTCATCAAACTCATGTGGTTCGCGACGGGGGGGAATGGGGATAGACTTGTCGTGTTTTTCGAAGTATTCCTTTACCACGTCGTGAATAGACTCGCTCTTCCACAAGTTGTAGGCCATGACACCATACATGAAGTCGAGTATTATGGCAAGCGGTAACGGGTTTGCCGATTGCGGGTTCGGAAACAGTGCATCAACGTTTAGCCCTGCACGGCTGCACCAAACGCTAACATAGGATTCTGCAGTCGTCCGCTCATGGCCTGACCCAAATAACCTACATCTTGTTAGGACATGCTCAAATAATCACTCAAGCACAACTCAAAGTGAGAAGTGGATTAGAGGAAATAATGAGTATTCCAAACATGAGGAAATATGATACAGGAATCAACTACTTATATACTGTAGAACATGAGGTATGGAATGATGATGTCATATGTGAAGAGTGTGAAAGAGTATTCTAGAATGTTCTTACATTACCCCCCTTTCAAGACCGACTGTCCTCAGGAGGAAAATCAAACATAGAATTATCAAACCATTGAAAACATTGTTGAAATTTGAGAAATTCAGAATCTGTGAACATTGCAGACAGAGTAGGAATAGGAGTTTTGAGACAAATAGGACAGACGCAAGGAGGATCAGTGGATGAAAATTGTCGAAGTTTAATGGTACGTGAAGGACAATGGGCGGTAGGGTGTTTTCGATGGAAATCCTTTATTGCGTCTTGTGCATGTGAAAGCTTGTCTGAAGAAATCCATTCATTTTCTTCGCAAGGAAATCCTTTCCAACTAACAAGGTATTCCGTTTTGTTTCATCGTTCGCGAGAATCAATGATGGACTCTATTTCCTGCTCTTCTACACCATGTATGAGATCGGGAGGCAGAGGAGGTTCCTTTTGTTGGGAAGGGAATTCTGCCTTGTGATAGGGATGTAATAGACATTCGTTGAATACCGGGTGAATTCCTCTCCATTTGGAATCTAGTTTTAACTTGTATGCTGCTGGTCCTACTTTGGCAAGAACTTTAAAAGGACCGTATCGTCGATCATCTAATTTCCGTGATGGTCGATCTGATCGAATGTTGGTGGCATCTAATAGTACTAGATCTCCAGTTTTGTACTCTTTTACATCTCGTGTTCCTCGATCATAATACTTCTTCATGTCAGAAGCAGCATGTTCAAGAGATTCTTTTGCAAGTTTGAACATTCCTTGCATCATTTCAATGAATTCTTTTGCAGCTTTGTTTCGGACTTGTTTGCAATGTTCTCCTCGAATATTAGGTTGTTGTCCGTAATTGAGCATGAATGGTGAATATCCTGTTCCAGCTGTAGTATTTTGATTGTGTGCAAATTCAGCTAGAGCAAGCCATTCTACCCAATCATTTTGAGGATGATTTGTGTATAATCGCAAGTATTGTTCAATGGTAGCATTGTATCTCTCGGTTTGTCCATCAGTTTGTGGATGATAGGCTGTAGATGGATTTCCTTTAATTTATAAGAGTGTATACAATGCTTCCATGAAGCCCGATACGAATTGTGGTCCTCTATCCGATATAACCTTTAAGGGAACTCCGTGTAATTTGAAGATATGATCTCTGAATATTGTGGCTACTCCCTTGGCGGTTATGTCTGTAGACACGGGGAATAGTCAGATCATTTTCGAGAATTGATCTACTACCGTAAGGATGGCATTTTTTCCTTGTGATTCAGGTAATGGACCGATTATATCTACAGAGATGATTTCCCATGGAGCTTGTGGTATTTCATTTGGATGTAAGAGAGATTGGAGACCTTTTGTATTGACTTTGGTTTTTTGGCATTTGTCACAACCGTCTACGTATTTCTTAACATCTTTTCGTAGGGTTGGCCAGTAGTATTTAGATTTGACTAAGTCTCTAGTTCTCCGTTCTCCTGGATGACCAGCTACAGGATGATTGTGATTTTCTACAAGAATTCATTCTCGCAGTTTCTCATCTTTCGGAATATACAATAGATCTTTCCAGAATATGATTCCTTTCTCTTCTCTCCAATTCTCCTTCTTTTCCTCTACACCTTTCTTCACAAATGATTCTCATTTGTATTGTAATTTGGTTACTAATTCTTCGATACTTTCTGTGTTGACTGAGCACACAGCAGCCCGTTCCACATCAAATATCTCTGTTGGAAGTACCGTGATTTGTTTGTTATCGGTATTTACCCCCCTCTCATAATCTGGTCTTCTGGACAGTGGGTCGGCTGGATTAGTTTTGCCCGTATGATGTTCCATTATAAAATGATATTCCTGTAGGATTTGATGCCATCGGGCTTGTCGACGAGAGAGATCTTGGGGTTTCCGATAGTATGTAAGATTTTGATGATTGGTTAGGATCGTGAAAGGTTCCGCGGAATTGAGAAGATAATGTCGCCACTCTTTTAATGCAAAAATGATTGGTGCCATCTCAAGATCTGCTGCATGGTAATTTCGTTCAGCATCAGCGAGAGATCTGGAGATAAAGGCGATAGGATGCCAGCGATCATTTTGTTTTTGAGTAAGAATGGCCCCTAGGCCAATGCCAGATCCATCAGTTTCGATACGGAACGGTGCGTTGTTGATTGGCATTGCAAGAGCAGGAGCGGATGTGATGGTTTGTTTAAGTTGTTCAAAAGCTTTTTGGCAAGCTTTGGTCCACTCCCAATCTTTCTTTTCAGAAGTGAGGGTGTTCAGGGGTCGTGTGATCTGGGCAAAGTTGGCGACAAATCTTCGATAGAAGTTTAAGAAACCAAGGAAACCTTGGAGTTCCTTCCGATTCGTTGGAATTGGCCAGGCCGTTATGGCAGACGTTTTAGTAGGATCCATCTGGACTGAATTGTCTCCCACAACTAGGCCGAGATATTTGGTAGAGGTTTGTTCGAACTCACATTTCGTATGTTTAAGGTACAATTTATTGTCTCTAAGTAATTGTAGTACCTCGTTTACGATTATATGATGTTCTTCTAGGGTTTCGGTGTATATCATGATGTCATCTATGTAGACAACTACTTTTCCCCGACTGATGAGATCTTGAAAGATATGATTCATCATGGTTTGAAAAGTGGCGGAGGAATTTGTCAACCCGAAGAACATGACTAATGGTTCAAATAATCCTCTATTGGTGCGAAATGCAGCTTTCTGTTCGTCACCCTCTTTCATCTGGATATTGTTGTATCCCCATCGTATGTCCAATTTGGTAAAGTATTTGGCCGTTTTTAGTTTGTCAATTAATTCAGAAATAAGTGGCAACGGATATCGGTTGCATATGGTGATGGCATTTAATTTCCGATAATCTTGTACGGGCCGAAGTCGTCCATCCTTCTTTTTGACAAAGAAGAATGCAGATGCGAATGGGGATTTTGAGGGACGTATTCTTCCGAATTTGAGGTTTTCCTCTAAGAACTCATCAAGTTCTTTTTGTTCATCGCGGGTGAGATTGTACATCTTGCAATCGATCACGTGATCGCCAGGTAATAACTCTACAGTGTGATCCCATGGTCGACGCGGCGGCATTTCATCAAAATTTTCCTTGTCGAATACATCCTTATACTCGTGGTAATGGCTGGGTACAATGTCTTCAAACGTTTATTTTTATTTCGCTTTGTTCGCTTTGTTCGCTTCTATTGCTAATTCCGTTGACGTGGTTCGCATGTAGGCATCCATATCAACGTAGAACAAGTATTCATGTTCGTTGTCATTGGATTCACTTCCCTCTTCATCATCGCTATCATTGGGTATCAATTCTGGTATTACTTCGTGTTCACACGTGAGTTTTATTGTCTTTTCTACCCAATTGATGATGGGATTGTGAATTTTTAGCCAATCGTAACCGAGAAAGATTGGATGAGTTGACAGGTGGGTTACCGCTAGAGCTAATCGTTCAGAGTGGTTCTCAATGACCAATTCGAGCATTACGAATTTCTTGATTTCCCCATGTATATTTTTTGTTCTGTCTGCATTATATACAGGTATTGGCATAGGTAAATCATAGGTTTTTATTTTGTTTTCTGCTACGAACTGTTCATCAATAGAAGAACCACTACATCCTGAATCTACTAAAGCGATTGCTTTTAAGGTTTCTCCGTCAGGAGTCTTTATTTGTACTGAGGTCTTGAGCGAATCTTGAGATCGTTTTCACTTTATGAAATGGGGTTTTCGTTGCATGTCTTGTAATATGAAGTGTATTTCGATTAGGCTTAGGTGTTTGATCTCATTAATGAATTCTCTGTCTACCTTGTTGATTCTTGACTTGTGGACAAAAGATCTGATGTGGTGTATACTTCGTTCTACGTCATTCTTTTCGATTGTTTGTCTGATCCAAGGAATTGTCCAAGGATCGACCGTGTTTGTCCATATTCGTCGAGAATTTTTGACTCTTTTAGAAGTTTCCTTTTGTCCGGAGAGCTCTGCATCATCAACGGACTGACGTGGGCGCTCAGCAGCCTCACACGTCTTTATTCCTCCGGTTGAGCCGAACCCTTTCTGACCCCGCTCAGTGTCGTCAAGGTTTTCGACTTGTTCAACCTTTGGTTCATTTATTTTTTCAAGGATTAGTTGAGCAATTCGATCTCCTTTCGAAACATTGAACAGTTGTTCCGATTGGTTGATCAAAAGGATTTTAACTTCTCCTCGATAATCACGATCAATAACTCTGGCTCCGATATCAATTTTATGTTTAGCAGCCAGTCCGCTTCATGGAGCAATTCGGCCGTAACAGCCTTTTGGAATTTTCATCGCAATTTGTGTGCCAACTAAAGCACGATCTTTGGCAGGAATTACTTTATCTTCTGCTGCGAATATGTCATAACCCGCTGATTGTTCTGAACCTTTCTTAGGCAATTGCCCTTCTCGTTTTAAGATTTTAATTGGTAGTGTCGGTTCAGACTTTACCCCCTTCTTATGGACAATGTCCTCATTGGCCTTACTAGTGTCAAGAATAGAATATTGATTGCTCAAGACAACTAACTTATTGCGACAAGTATTAGACCTATTTACTTGTCTACCAGAAAATCCTTTTTGATCTCCACTATCTTATCAGCCAATTCGGTACCAGAAGTAAATTCAATGTCATGTCTGCGAAAGTTCATTGTGTGGACTTGTTGGGCGTGGGGTTTGAAATGTTCTTTGCAAGGCCAAGGTTTTCTGCAACAGAAACACTTGCCTTCAGCACGTACTTTATCAATATCCATCGGGGCGCCAGCACCAGCAAAAGTGCCAGTTTGGTTTGGATGGATTGAAGGAATAGATTCCTTCTTCGTTTCGGTGGTGGGCTTCGATGTGGTGATCGTTTGTCCTGATTTAGGTTGCCAGAACGTCAGCTTCAAGTAACCTTTCTTCCGTTCGGCTATTTGGTCAAGAACATGACCGGTGAAAACTAAAGCTTGAGCCCAAGCTTTGAAACTTGTAGATGAGAGAAGATCTGGTTTGTTGCGTTCGCAGTACTCAACCAGATCGTTGTGCGCTCCATTGCGTAAGAGGCGAATAAGAGTACGGTTGACTGTTGGATCGCCAGTATTGTATTCAGCTTTGACGATTAGATGTTGGAGTTCGACGATGTACTCCTCAATGGACTTCTTTCCTTGGCAAAGACTGAAAAGTTTGTCTTCAGCTTTTTGTTGGATCATTAGGGAAGAGAAGTTATTTCGAAGCATATCTTTGAAGTCATCAAACGAATAATTGTTGTACTCTTTTGTTGAGCAGAAAAGATCTGCGAAACGTCCAGCTGCATTCTTTCCTTTCATATAGGAAAGAACAATCAAGATCTTCTGTCGATCTGATGGTTCTCGTTCATAACCGGCGAGGTAAACCTCAACCATTCGCCACCATTGTATGAAAGTGTCTTTGGAGCCATCATATGGCTCGGGTTTTGCTGTTACCGATTTGCTGGGATGAGGTACATTATGAATCAGCAAGTTAACTACCGGAGTAGGTGCAGGTAAATTAACTGTCGGTACGGGTATAGACTTTTTTGGAAGCGAAAAGCTTGCTTTAGACTTGAACAGTGGGCGAATAGCAAATGTAGTGGGTCATCGAGCAGGACTTCCCATTATAGATGGAGATGACATTTGTGGAGATTGTGTACGACGAGGTATAGGAGTTGTAATACGTATTGGAGCTTTTTCGGTTAATGTAGCTGGTGGAAGTGGTGGTGGACATCAGAGAGGTTCATGAGAGGCCCATGCTTGCCATCTTATCCACTTCTTTCTGAACGTTTCGTCACTGAATGAAAACCTTTCGATGAAATCTCGATTAGCTTGTTCTTCTTCATCAGTGGCATGGAATCGTCCTGCATGAGAAGAGGATTGAGCGGGCTCACTCGAAGCGAGTAATTGAGTGGTGATAGTGGATCCTCTAAAGGCGGCGATTGCTTCGGAAGCAGTGATATAGTCCTGCTCCATAGATGTCATGATGGTAAATGGAAAAGCGAGGAATGGGAATTTATGGATGGAAAGATAAAAGGCGATTGACTACCTTGCGCGCTGGCAGAGGCTCTCGTACTACACCGACACCGGGTTGTTCAGAGAGTCTGCCTGAATGTGGAATAAATGGCACTGAAAGAAACCGTTGAAGAGAATAACGTGGCTAATGTTTTGAACCACAGAGTCGCTGGGGGAACCGGATATGCCTGGCTACGGCAGCCTGATACTCCAAGCACGAGAGACGTGACAATCACTGTAATCACGCGAACAGCCCGAGTTATCAAACCTCGGTACACTACGGCCTCACACTCCGCAGATACGGGTCGATAGTGCACTATCCAACCAAGAGCAACGTTATCCTTGTTCAAGACAGCAGACAACCATATATGCAGACGTGGGACGGGTGTCTTTCTCAGAAAGTGTCAAGTGCTTTCGACTCTTGTCTCCTTAACCCTGGAGCCTGGGTATAACACAGCAAGTAAGAAACAGCGACGGAGCAAAGGGCTCAACGTCTACTGGCAAGTGGAAAGTTCGGTATGACTGGACAAGCCGTAGGGAAGAGGATACATTTGGAATAATGTTAGGACATGCTCAAATAATCACTCAAGCGCAACTCAAAGTGAGAAGTGGATTCAAGGAAATAATGAGTATTCCAAACGTGAGGAAATATGATACAGGAATCAATTACTTATATACTGTAGAACATGAGGTATGGAATGATGATGTCATATGTGAAGAGTGTGAAAGAGTATTCTAGAATGTTCTTACACATCTGTTCTAATAGTCTAGTTGACATTTGAAACTCCAGCTCCACCAAAGAGTCTTCAGAATCAATGCTAAAACAGAGATTGAATATGAAGAAGTGCATCTACATAAAAACAGAATTGGAAACAGTAATCCGAAGTGTCACCTTATGCAGTACATTAGTGCACATCAAGGTATTTGCATGCACGATCTATTTGCACCAATTGACGAAATGGTAATGCATAATTAGGACACAGATCCTAATACACTAGCTAATCAGTTATCTAATCGGTGAACACTTAGACTGATTAGTTGATCATACATATGATCAAGATCTAGATCATACACAGTCTCATATAGACACTCATCTAGACTCATGACTGATGATGACATCATATCTTAGCTATGATGTCATGGTGACTATGTATGAGTCATACTGACTCACACTGACTAGATATGACTCACAGGGCTGTACACACAGCCTATTAGCTGTGCACAACATAGGTATTGCACAGGTATACACAGGAATGCATTGCCTTAAGGGCTATGCGCACTGCCTAACTGCTATGTCACTCTATCTATGGTTATCTGACATAGCCACTATCTTTACGTATAAATAGATCGATTAGATAGGGCTATCAGTAGAATAGTGCACAGCACATAACGTAC
>JBBPUC010000410.1:0-21231 GCA_038094375.1 Tubosaeta aff. heterosetosa | reverse complement strand
CGCCACAGGGAGAATATTTCGCCTGAAAGACATCGCCAGAGTCGCCGTGGTCCAGCGATCTTTTACCGATTGCGGCGAGGCCGAAAACGGTGGCTGTGTGACCAATCCCGTCTGCCGAGACAAGTCGAGTCGAGTCTGGCGAGAAATCAACGCCAGTGACATAGTCTTCTGAGACGGTACGGCGCTTCAGGACTTGTTTATAGGTCGTTGCGTTCCAAACCGACACATATTCATGGGACCCCGCTGCGATCCATTTGCCATCCCTGGAGGCAGCAACACCGTAGACATCGCCGTTCGCCTTCATCGTTGCTACTCGTTCGCCATCTTTCACTCGCCACACTCGAACATTTCCGTTGCAACCACCAACCAGATGTTCGCCGTTCGCTGTGAATGTCACCGTAAATACCTTCTCGTCAGCATCGATCTCGCTTAGAGGTTCTTTGCCCGTCCATCAGCACCAATTCAACTTCATCTCGACAGCACGTACCACTCGTCGACGACGACATGGCCGATGGACAATCGAAAGGGCAAAGGAGAAGAGGAGACCTGCGCACGCACACGCTGCTCCTTCTGCAAATAGGCCCAACCTCGTGTGCTTGTTTGCTCTGTAAACTTCATTTCGGCCACTATTGCAGTCTCCTGTGCACCGGCTAAACTCCACCTACTCGTATCATCAGCACTTCAAGTTCAGATATGCATCCAATCGTGCAAGAAATTTTAGAAGCAACCTCAATTAATCCAAACGCCACTTTTCGACCTCCCAGTCGGCAGCCTCAACAAGAAGAAGAGGTGACCTGTGTACACACGCTGCTCCTCCTTCAAATAGTAGGCCCCAATTGACCTTGTGTGGTTGTCTTAACGAATAACTTATTTCCCCAACTACGTTCACCCGTCTGTTCATCCCTTTTGTCCAGGTCTAGTCGCATCGATGGTCCATACTGATGTTACCCAAAAGCAAACATATAGATACAATAGCTCCATCAATCCAAGCGCCGCTTCTCGACCTCCCAGTCGGCAGGCTCGTCCCTCAACAAGCTGCGCAGCGCCATAACGACGACCCCAATAAGCCCAAGGATAGCGAGCACTGTCATGTACGGGTGTGCGACGATCCACCCTTCCATCCGTACAAGCCCAGCGTTTAGTGACTGCAACCTCATCAGTATGCGTCTTCCATTCGAAAAAAGAAAGAACACACATGTACACCTCGCTCAAGCATGTTTCGCGAGTGCTTGGGCCGAGCTTTGCCCCCCAGGATCCCATCGAGCGCCGATGCGACGCTCACCGAGTTGAGCGCAATCGCATTCCCCGATCCGTCCTTGTCATAGTACACCAGTCGCTGCCTGCCGTCAGCTACACAACCCTCGGCACACGCGCGCACGCACCTCGTGATCCGCCACGACGATGACAGGCTCTGCCCCTAGCTTGACTCCATACATGTCCTTGAGCCATTTGTGCCACTGCTCCCCATCCATCCATGTAAACACCACATCTCTCTCCGGCGTACCACGTAACTGCCACTTTTGTGCCAGATCAGTCAGCTTGGTAGATACCGCGTCTTGCTTTGCGCGGGGTGTTGCCACGATCAGCACAAGCGGATGGTGTGGGGCATACATGACCTGCTGGAAGACGTCACGAGAGAGCTCGAATGCGCTTGGGAAGCGATTAGCGTGTAGCCATGCGCGGACGTCGGTGGTGTCTGGTGCAGACGAAAGGGGATAGGTCGCGACAGGTGAACGTACGTCCTTGTCTTTGAATGCAAGGAGCACAGGCGCGCGGTATCTGTCGAGGAGCTCGGGCGAGGTGGAGACGTAGACGGGTGGGGTACCCAATAAGAACTGTGATGCCTTCGAAATCTCGTTCTGTGAGAGATCCTGTCAGTTCTGTATCATTACATGAGAGAGGTACTTGCCACGATGCGCGAATCAGACTCGTCATGGAGTAACAGATACACGACAGGACTATCCCGCACCGCAGTCTCCAACCCAGAGACGTCGACCGTCTGCATAGTCCTAGTCAAAGCGTCAATTGCATAGCAAGAATAACGAGCGGGAAACACACGGGCTAGATGCCTTGTCAGCAAATCCGATGAGCTGATCATACAACCGTCCACCGGCATACTCTGTCTTGGCACCGTGCGCATAGAAAAACATCATCGGGAAACCAGAGACACCTTGGCTCGTACACAATGCCTTGTGTGCCTCACAGTCCACTTCGGCGATGTTGAGCTTGTGTTGCATGTGTCTGCCAAGTTTGGCCCATATAGGCGCAAGTTTTTTGCAGTGGCCACACCTGATAACCGTAAGTGGGCAAGCAAAAGAGAAACAAGATGGCCTACCAAGGAGCAAAAAACTTGATGAACGCAGGTCCTTGTGCGAGGTAGTTGTCAAAGGACTGGACATCGAGTGCGACAACGGTTCCAGAAGGGTTTGCGCTCGAACGCGGCGTTTGGACGAGCAGCCGTTCTGGTTGAATCGGCGTCGGTGTCGACGTGAGCTCTTGTTCTGTCGGGGTCGGGGCAGGTGTCGATACTTCGACCTCGTCAGCCGCCGTTGACGTGGGTTCGGCGTGGGCATTGAGGAACTCGACGAGGACGTGGAATTCTCTATCGCCCTCATATTTTTTCACTAGCTCGCCATTACGGTATAGATTCATTTGTGGGTATCCTATGACGCCGTTTTCGTTGCAGAGGTCTGGGCGGTGTCAGCCTGGTAGGAAGGTACACTGAAGATACCCACCGCCATTTATTGCGCAGTTGACCTGAGCCAGACGTACACCCGGGTCATCCTTGGCCTCGAAATGGTCGACGACATCGTTCCATGTGGGCTCAAAGTGTCGGCAGTGTCGGCAATATGGTGAAAAATGTTCAATAAACCTGCGAAAAATCAGTGAAAAATGACGCTTGAAACAAGGACCCGACTGACCAGACACCCTCTGAGATAGTCTGTTCAAAGTTTTGTGGTGTGAGGACGTGTGCGACGACGGGTACGACAAGGAGGGCGAGGATACGTAGTAGTGTGGTGTGTGTCATAAGGTAAGAGGCGCTTAGATCACGGCGACCATGGAGCTCCTTGAAGTGTACCGCTACCCGCAGTTTATCTACCCCGCCGTCTTCGCTGCCAAGTTCAAGCACGTCAGAAACGCCGGCGCCATTCGCGAGCGCATCGTCAAGGCGGCGACGATGGAGGGGCCAGCAGGCGAGGAGGAGCGCGCTGCGGTCAACTTTGCCTTTATCAATGCTACGCTTGTCAGTGGCCATTCTGCCCGGTACGACCTGCTTATCCTCGCCAGATTACGAGCCCTCTGCAGTTGCAGACTGCCGCAGTCCAGTCGCTGTTTTCAGAGCACGAAAAGACGATGCGGACAAAGTCGGTCCATTCAGAGATCATCTGGAATCTCAACCCGTCGAATAATGTACGTTCTGTTCACAATACCAGACTGTGCACGGTGATTGGGCAGATCTCTGAGGCGATCAAGCGATACGGTATCTCGGACAATATGACGGATATCATTGTCATGCATATCGCGTCGTACGAGAAGGAAGACGTCCTGGACAGGATGCGCGCGGTCGTCGACGGCGAGCTGGACCTGTTGGCCAACGTCACTCAGCTCACGGACTGGGACACGGTGATCAAGGCGAGTGTGCGACCTCTGCCGTCCCCTCTGGGTGTTGACCGCACACAGCATCACAAGCTGGACCAAGAGCCGGCATTCAAAGGTATCACAGGGCACACCGCAGAGGAAAGGGCAAAGATCGATAACGTGGTTATAAGCAGCGTGGCAATGAAATCCATCATGGCTTGATTCCCGTATCAATTCGATTCTGATCCCCTGGTCGCGCTTGTTTCATCTGATGTTCTCCCATTGACTTTCCCGGCACCGTGGAGACTACAGACGGGTGTTTTGTGGCTCGTCCGAGTGTGCGAGCGAGTAACCTGATATGAGGCGAGCGCTGATATTTGTGTCTGATTGTGTGAGACGACTCGCAGCGCCTCCAACACTTTGCAAACCAGTCTTTGGATTCTCCCAGTCACTCGTTTCTCTTTTTTCTTGTTGTTCTCGACCGCCATCATGTCCGCCATCGTCGCCCGCCGTCGCCGCCATTCAAACTCGACCGCCGACCCCGCACCCAGGCTGCTCATGGCAGAGGACCACCTGCAGACCGATTTCGTGCCCCCACCACGCCCGAAATCGACACCCGTCGATGAGCGGCCTCAGCTTCGTCGCCGTGCCAGTTCCGCCTCCGATTCGGATCGCTCCGAGAAGGAGACGATGGAGATTGATCCCCCGCAATCGAGCCCAGAACGTCCAACCCGCCCCTTGCCGGCATCAAGGTCACGAAAAATGGCTGCAAACATCCTCACAAACCCTTCCATGCTCCCCGTGCAGGCCCACGTACCCAAGGGCGGCATCGCGTCCTCACAACGGCGACTGTTCGTCATTCTGGAGCAGGCCTGTCTAGAGGCCTACAGAGTCACCAACGGCGCGAAATCAAAAGGCGGGCGGGAGGGCGAGGTCAAGTACACGCTCTTGAACTGCGACGACCACCAGGGTATCCTTGCAAAGACAGGCAGGGATATTGCCGACGCTCGTCCAGACATCACACACCAGGTACCCTAGCTCGTATTCGCACCGTCTAACCTGACCCCCTCCCAGTGCTTACTGACTCTCCTCGACTCTCCCTTGAACAAGGCGGGCCTGCTCCAAGTGTACATTCACACTGCGAAAGGAGTCTTGATTGAAGTCAATCCTCACGTAAGGATACCACGCACCTTTAAGCGGTTCAGTGGTCTGATGGGTATGCATTTCTACACTCCATTTCGTGCCTGAGCTCATCCCACACAGTCCAACTTCTCCATAAACTCTCCATTCGCGGTGTCAACGGTCCTGAAAAGTTGCTCAAAGTGATCAAGGTGGGTCGTCTTGGCGCCCGCATGCCCCACCACTCATCCCGGGTCTAGAACCCCGTTACTGACCACCTTCCTGTCAACACGATCAAACTAAGCAAGTCTTTGCATCTGTCGCCCGACATCTCGCTGACGTCCTCTAGCCCTCTCTGGCGACGCACCGACCGTCAAGTTGTCGAAATACTTGCCCACGCTTCCAGAGACACACTCCCTCGCCATCTTCGTTGGGGCCATGGCTCGTGGTCGGGACGACTTTGCCGATCACGTCGTTGATGAAAAGATCAGTATCAGTGAATATCCGCTCAGCGCATCAGTTGCGTGTGGCAAGGTACGCCGACCGTGTTCCAGCCATCAAGGTGCTGATGTACCCCTCTTTAGTTTTGTTGTGCTCTCGAAGATCTTTGGGACATTGTATGATCCGTGCCCTTGAAAAACTGTAATAGCCCCGGTCGCCCAAAATGTATTAGAGATCTTCCGCTCATTGCATTTCAACCTGCGTTGCTCTGACTAGACGAGAGCCGCATCGTGTACCACTAGTAGTTAGACCAACCACGACTCAACTCGTGGACTGCTGGAAATTAATCTTATGTATGACCTAATCAGCTGTCGTCTTCCACCTTGTTCTCCACCATGTCCTACCTTCAACCCGCCAGCGTCAGCCCGCTCCCAGAGGGCATCACCGACCCCAACTACAAGCCTCTGCCAGGCCGACTGGGCAACCTCACCGTCGTCCAGCAACACGCCCTTGATACCCTCAAGAAACAGCTCGTGGACGAAGGCCGTTTCGTCCCAGAACGCATGGACGATGCCACCCTCCTCAGGTGCGTCTCTGGCCCGCGCACGCCCCCACGATCGACCCCGATGCCCACCCACGCCAGCCGCTGACCGATCCCCCGCAGATTCCTCCGCGCCCGCAAGTTCGACGTGCAAAAGACGAAAGCCATGCTGCTCTCCGCCGAAGAATGGCGGAGCACGTTTGGCGTGGACGACATTGTCGCGTACGTCCGCCCGCGCCCGCCCCACGCCCGACTGACCCCCCCGCAGCAACTTTGTGTTTACCGAAAAGGAAGCGGTGGACAAGTACTACCCCCAGTATTACCACAAGATGGACAAGGTGCGTGGCGCGCCCCCCGTGTGTGCCCTGCGCTCACCGCGACCCAGGACGGCCGCCCGGTCTACATCCAGCGGCTTGGCAAGATCGACGTCGTCGCGCTGGACACCGTGACGACCAAGGACCGCCAGCTGCAGCGGTTCGTGCTCGAGTACGAAAAGTTCCTTGCGGAGCGCCTCCCCGCGTGCGCCAAGGCGGTCGGGCATCCCGTCGAGACCTCGTGCACCATCATGGACCTCGCGGGCGTGTCTCTCACCTCGTTTTATCGTGTCAAGGACCACGTCTTTCAGGCGGCTCAGATAGGGCAAGATCGGTACCCAGAGTGCATGGGCAAGTTTTACATCGTGAATGCGCCCTGGGCATTTTCTGCTGTGTGGTCAATCATCAAACCTTGGTTGGACGAGGTCACGGTCGCCAAGATTGACATTGTGGGGAGCGGTGCTGCGGTCAAGGAGAAACTGCTTGCGCAGATTCCTGCGGAGAACTTGCCCGTCGATTTTGGTGGGACGTGTCAGTGCGACGGGGGGTGCTCGCTGAGCGATGCGGGGCCTTGGAATCCGCCAGCGGTGCCGGCATAGATGCGTGATAGATTTCTTGTTGCGCTGGCTTTTTTGATGGAGGTCATCTACCTATTTGCATACCTAATCGTTTGAGCGACATAAGGACTGGATTCGGAGCTGCTACGCGATACAACAAGATGATGTACAAGCTAGCCAGATTCAACAGCGCTAGCTTCCTTCATCTTAACCCACAGACCGCCCTGCAACTACTTCAGATACAGGCATGGATCAAAGAAATTCGCCATACCTCGATGTACAAGGTCAGGTGCGACCGCAAGATCACCTTTTCCAGCGCCTTGCGTCCTTCTGCCAGTGCCCAGTCTGCAGGAGGAACCGGCTGTGTCTCCACATCCAACTCCACTCCAACGATCGACTGCAACAGCCGGATGAGGAAATACGACACCTCGTGGTAAGCAAACTGGACACCATCAGCACACGATCAAGGCGCGTGACAACCTTCGTACCTGTTGACCAAGGCAGATACGTGGCCCGGCGTTAAACGGCAAAAAGATGAACGGATTCGGGACGAGGTACGTGTGCAGACGCGCGTCGAGGAACCGATCGGGATCAAAGAGGTGCGCTGCGCAGGGGATGGGACACGTAGTCAAACAGCGACGGGCTTACTCACCGTCAGGGCCCCACAGATCTTTGCGGCGGTGCATCAGAAAAACGGAGTACAGGACCCTGTGAACGAATCAGGCTGAGATGACGAGGAGGTTAGCCGAGCTCACATCGTGTCCGGGGGGATGTAAAAGGGCTGCCCACCGTCGACTGCTGGAAATACCTGTTCTTCAGCGGATAATCTACGGGGTGATCAGAGCGTGGAGCAGGAACGCTGCCATGCGTCGTACCTGACATTAAAGGGGCTGCATCATCTTAGTATCAGTGATGCCTCGGAGAGAACAACGACTTACACGGGTGGATAGAGTCGAAGAACCTCTGATAGGGCGGCGCTAGATCAGCACACACAGACAAGTGATCGCGCCACTGCGCACCATTGATAAACGCCCTCAAATACTTCATCTCTCGCATGTCGTTATGCGTCGGCCGACCAGAAACGCCGACTTTGGAAATGATTTCCTCCCTCAACCGTGCGAGGACATCAGGGTGCTGAGAGAGCATATAAATCGCACTTGTCAACGTTGAGGACGTCTTGTCGCGCGCGAAAAACGTGTCAGAATGTGATTCACCAACCATACCAAGCAATCTAAGTACCGTGTCACCCCCAGCGATCATGATGTTGACCGTCTCGTCCCTGATGATCGTTTGATCTGCCCACCGCCATCAGCACATCCACCCCTGCATCGCATGTCACCCACCTTGGGTGTAATTCGTCAAATGCTCCAAGAGTGTTTCCCCTTCCTTGACCCCTTCCTTGTCCTCGTCCACCCCAAGATGCTTCTGCTCCCGCTTCTTGGCGATCGTCTCCGCAATGATGGGATTCACAAAGTCGTGGCACGCCTTGACGTGCGCCTCCACCCTGTCTTTCCAAAATTCGGCAAACCGCCACGACGACCCATAGTGGGATCGAAGGCCCGTCATCGTCTGTGCCTCCTGGAACGCACGGATGAATTCATTCGCCGGATGGTTCGAAAACGCCGCATCGCGTGACAGGGGCGATGCAGGCGGGTAAATCAGCCCGGCCGAGAGCGTACGCACGTCTTTTCCAAATAGAAATTCGGTCGCCGAGTCGATCGTGAAGCGCGTGGTTAGGTCTTGCATGTCGACAGGGTGTCCAGAGCGCAGGCGGAGTTTGAGTTGGTGGATGGCGTCTTGGGCGTGTTTCTCAAAGATGTCAAAGTCGCTGATGCGGTCGCGGGCAAAAAATGGGCGGGTCATCGAGCGATGGAACCTGCAGAGTTTGCGTCAGCGCGCCGAGGAACCAAGGCCACCGTCGGGTGCATACTTCCAGATGTCGCCTGTGGATGACAGCCGTGAGCCCGCGGGACAGGCATGTTTTTGGAGGGTTACCTACCATCAGAGTTGAAGACGCCGGTTCCCAAAAGAGAATTGAATTGGTCGCGAAAGATGGGTCCTGTGTTCTTTGAGTATCCCCGAGAATCTGTTCGGACCATGCCCATGGCTCACCTTTGACATAGGAAGTAAACTGCGTCGAGAGAACCGCCTGGATTCGTGCGTGTGGTATGAACAGAGCAGAAACTGATGCGAATGTAGGCCCACCTTGACATATTCAGGCTCTGTGGTGCATATCTAGATTGACCCAAATCAGACTGACGTCGGACACGAAAAAGGATGGAGACGGGCCCTGTCTTCATACAACATGTAGAAATTAACCGTATTCCCATTCTCCTCACATTCACCCTGCATGAACTCGGCTGTGGTCGCGCGTCAACACCGCCATATCGAAAATAGAGATGCACTTGCCCAGATAGTTATGGGTAAAATTCCATACGAGGGCTTGAAGCTTGTCCAGCGCGCCGGGCCAGTTTGACTTTATCTTGGGGGTAAGAATCGCCCCGAGCTGAGCCGCGCGCCTTGCTTGTCTGAACCGAGTGTACAAAACACCTGCCGCTACTGAGGCGGGGAAAGCGAGGAGATATGCTGGTATGCGTAACCAGAACGGTGCGGGTGCTGCGTAAAACACGCTGTAGAGCTGAAGACTGACATACACCACCGCTGGCGGTGAAAGCAGCCGAGGGAGAAGTTTGATCAGCGCGACGAGTCCTGGTGGTAACATGAAGAAAGATCCAAGTCACTCTTACGCGCAGGCTGAGCTTTTATGCGGAACCAGAACTTTCATTTGACATACGCACAGCCGCGGCTTGCATAGGCACCGGGTAGCGTCATTAAACACATGAGACTAGTAGTACAGCTTTAGATTACCAATTACATCAACGAGCCTCCTCCAACCTAACCCATAAACCGTCCTATGTCATCAGGTAAGCGTGTCCGCGATGAAGAGGGATTCAAACCTACCTGGACATACATCGTGAGATGACTCCGGATGACGACTCTTTCTACACCCTGTCGACCAGGGGCCTTTGCCCATTCGGCTGGTGCAGGTTTCTGTACATCCTCCGCAAGGGAAACCGAGGAGAAAATCTGAAACATCCGGACGAGGAAGTATGAAACCTCGTTGTACGCAAACTATGGAGGAGCATAATATCAGAGGAAGAACATGGGCCATGCAGGAAAACGACTACCTGTTGGCCAAGACAGATTCTCGGGCCAGCATTAAAGGGTAGAAAGATGAATGGATTAGGAGTCAGGTACTTGTGGAGCCGTTCATCGATGAACCGATCAGGATCAAATCTGTCCGCTGGCGAAACATGGATGAATATGAAATATGGGCACGACAAGATGACCTACCGTCTGGGCCCCAAAGATCCTTCCTGCGATGCATATGGAAAACTGAATAGGGTACACTGAAACATTTCGTTTCAGTATCTCGCCGGTAACTGAGGTCGCCCGTAGCTCACCGCGTGTTTGCAGGAACATAAATGGGCCGACCTCCTTTGGCTGCGGGAAGAACCACCGGCTCAGTGCTCGTTCTGAAAATATATTAGCACAGATACGTCATCTATAATAATAGTCGCACCTGGAGTTGAAGGGGCTGCAGAACGAATTAATCTCTTTCAGGTTCAATACGAAGGGGGACTTACACGGGAGGGTATAATCGGAGAGTTTCTTCGTGTGTCGTAGGTCAATAACGTAGTTCAAGGTATCCAGCAATGCATACCGTTAATGACTGCCTTCAAGTACTTCATTTGACGTAGATCTTCTAGAGTAGGGACGTTTGAGTTACCGACCACGCTCAAAATCTCCTCGCGAAGTTTGCGGAGTACATCAGGATGATCGGATAGCATCCAAACAACAAACGTCATAGTCGCTGCAGTCTGTCGCAGATCAACAATGTGTTATCTTCCGAAGAAACATAAACTCACAGTGTCCCGACTCGCAATCATAATATTCAAAGTTTCGTCTCTGATCACGGTATGATCTTTAGAACGATGAGTATACAACGCGATATAGGATGGCGATCACTGGCCTTCTGTGTAGTTGACGAGATGATCGAGTAACGTCCGTCCCTCAGCAGTCTCCTTTTCATTGTTCTCCTCTGCGGCCGGGCTTGCCTCCTTCAGAGTCTTCTTCTTCGATAACGCTTCCCTCAGAACCGGGTCGATGAAATCATGACAAACATCCATATGCTTCTTCACATGATCGCTCCACATCTCAAACAATCTCCACCTTTTCCCGATACGCGCTCGAAATGAGGTCGCTGATTGTGCCTCAAGGAATGCATGGAAAAATCGATTGGCGGGATGCTTCTGGGACGCAACCCACATGGCAGGTGGTGCACTGGGAGGATAAATAAGCCCAGCCGACAGCGAGGCAACATCTTTTCCGAATAGGAATTCCGTGGCAGAATCCAGTGTAAATCTCGAGATCATATCCTGATGTGTACTGTGTGTAAGTAAAACTCGCCAACACTTGGATACAGTTTGTACCTGAAAATCGACTGGATAACCTTGTCTGAGCCTCGCTTTTAGTCGTCTTATGGCATTGTTGGCATGCCTTTCGAATATGTCAAAGTCGCTGATTCGGTCCCTGGTGAAAAAAGGGCGCGTCATGGAGCGATGGAACCTAGCATAGAGAACAGATTCAATTTTGTGATATACGAGGATATGTTTAGCGCACTTCCATATATCCCCTACAAGATGTCGATCAACAGAAAATAAAAGCATCTAAGGGTGATCGTACCATCAGAGTTGAATACACCAGTTCCAAGAAGGGAGAAAGAGAAGTCATAGACTATCGGCCCTGTAAGGACCAGTCAGTGATTTGCGTAAACGTGCAGAAAAGGCTAACCTTTAGCAAAGGAGTTGAAATGAGTCGCGAGGATTGCCTAGTCGCAGCAACGTCCGTGAAAACAGGTCATGAACAACCAGGGTGAACTTGCCTTGACATGTTCGGGCTCGGTCGTAAGCACCTAAAACCGCATAAGCGATCCACTACGTTGTATCACGGAAGAACATGCCCTCTTTTCCCAAAGCATGTCGATAGTGAACACATTGCCGTTTTCCTTGCAAAGTTGATCGATTACTTCTCCTGTGGGAAGGTAAATGGAGTGTCGAATCGCTGATCTAGATCATATGCACCCAAGTATCCGCAGCGGAAGTTGTGCAAACTTGCTAGAAGAATATCTAGGCCACCTGGCCACTTGGTGGGAACTCGAGGGGCTAAAATGGCGCCATTCACCGCGGCCTGGCGTTTGTCGCGAAAGTTTGCATATACAACACTGATAGAGAAAGCCAGTAGAAGTGATGCCAGACAGAGTTGAAGTTGGAGCCAGATGGACATGGACACATTGAACAGAGTTCTGCAAAGGCCGATTCCACAGAAGGCTATAGCCGGTGGAAGAACGACATGGTGAGCATTCACCGTGATATACACAATTCCTGGGGGTAGTCCTGGCATGTTAGGATCCGCTGAAGGAGCGAGGTAAGCTTTAGAGAGGGGCTAGTGACATGTCAACTGAATTATATAAAGCATGTGTTTGCCTTTAATACCGGATCGTTACGAAGCAAAAACGGACTGGCAGTGTATACACGAGCAGATCATCGGCTAGTGCCACACGTCGTGCTGGCGACTACACTTGCGATCGTGGCTCTGACAACAGTTGGAAACACCGAGGTGCGCAGTGTTTCAAACGACTTACCCTAGCAGAGACATGAAAGGCATTCTTGCCCCATCTATTGATCTGCGGTAAATCAGAATCCGGTTTCCTCTTGGGAGTGATCTTCACAGCGGAGTTGTGGGGATACCGTGGCACTCCGGAAGAGAAACGACCGGATCCTCTCAATCACCACTCGGGACTCGATCTCTTCCGGATTCCCCTACACAAATGGCCTCCGCTCCCCGTTGCAACGTCATGACACGGACCAGCGGAAATTGCCGAAAAACTTTTTCTTCATAAAATCGACCAAGCTCTATGTATCGTGCGGTCTGCAGTACTGTCATATCCGAATATCCATGCAACCCTTGTTGATCGATCGTCACGTCTGATCCAAATTTTTCGTCAGCTGGCCTGTTACTATGCCTTTCACTGCAAAACACCTGACGTGATGCACCTGTACGGTATTGTGGAAAACGGTACTATCAACGTCAGTCACTTAGCCTGCGCATTCGACCACGATACTCCCACACTCCCCAAGATATCCTTAGGAACCAGAAATCAGCTATCCCTAAGGCCTGAGGGCACCACGGATTTACATTTATCACCAGGTGAGACAGGAACACGATTTGTCTAGATTCTGGCACCACAGCTTTCAGGACCGAAAACAAGGTAGTGGCAGCGTTACTCATCTCTCCTGACTATTCCATGTGTAAGCTATTCAATAGCGAGTTTCGCTTGAGGTGAGGTGAGTCTTCCTTTTCAGTATTCGATTCAGGACTCGGCACGAGCCATGGCCTAAGTAGTGTATCTTTACCAAAAATAATTTCATTTTCGTAGGTACGTTGACCGCGTGCGTTGGCCTCGATGTCAAGAGTATTAATACCTTGTGAATGAGATACACTCAGCCGCTGCCACGCAGTATGTGCTCATTTCCGGGTCGGCAGGTACAGTGAAACCATTGTTATTCGCAACAGTCAATGGTATATCCCATTTCCACTTAGTTTTAAATTCATTTTGAATATATTGCAGGGTTCTCGGCCACGTCTCGATCAAATTAAAGGCAAAGGTCGCAGACGGCGTGCCAAGGCCACTTCTCCTGCTGGTCATGCGATCGTCGTTTTATGGATTGTGCACACTACTTCTGCCTTCGAGTCAATGTCCACCCTTATATCTTTTTCAAGGGGTAGCTCAAATAAAAGAGCGGACGCGAACGTCTCGTGTTTACGGCACGATGCGACTCTCCTTGTACGGAAAGAGGGCCTGCGATCGTCGATAATATGAGACCGTCTCCGGAGATTTCATATGCCGGATTTGATTCGGAAACTTCTCATGGTCACCATTAAGAATGATTCGGATGGCATGATGCCGGTAAAATTCTCGGAAGAAGTGCCATTCCTGCAATCCATATAGAAGGCCATCTGGCTTGAAGGCATCGGAAACACGTCAAAGTGGAATGTCCCGATCCCCGAATCCCATAAATATGAGCGGTTTACAAAGCTTACTTGAAACAGATGTTTCCGACGCCGCGCGACCGGGGTCGGAGATGATCTTACTCGAACCCGTCACCTAAAGTAACGCACGATTGTGAGATAAAAGGGCTCACTGGCATTGCTGGATCGCGGACATTGTATTGACTACATCGTCTCTTTGTAGATGGCAAGACAGACCAATATCTTTCATTGTGTAAGCCAAAGGATTAATTTCCGAAATATAATTACGTTCGAGTTCTCTTTCACGCTTCTCAGGAAGGCGAACCAAGAGTGTACCGGTGTAGTGGGCCCCGATGAACGCAGTGCGCGATCGTCGTTCCTTTCTCCGGTAGACTTACGGACTTCAGCCTTCAGAAATATTCGATGGGAACATACGTAGAACGTTAACCCGAATCCGGACTCTCCTGTACCCATTCCAACGAGTAACCATAAAGAAACCTTGTAATAATCGGTTAACCAGATCATTGACGAAAACTTGAGTGCGCCGGTACACCGGGAGTCCGAGGAGCCGAACCTCAAGATGTCTCATCGGCCCCATCTCCGCATTTGCATCTGGGGTGTGCCGTTCCCGCTGGGGGGCTCTTGTTAGTGATGATTTTATGGTGGGAGGCTTGGATTCGTTCGAGCGCCTACTACTTCTGGACCACTGATCGGTCGATCAGGGGTATCTATTCGACACGTATATATATATCACCTCGAGCATCATCAGAGGGCACGTTCTGCTAGGCTTCGAGGCAACTAAATTAGTGCATCACAGTGAGAGGGCACACCAGACCAGTCGTACAAGTTCAGAACTCGTATAACATTCCAGGGTGGTAATGATGTCGTCGCCAATCTTTACGCGTTCTCCGTACCTTCACATAGACCCAGAGCGTCGTAACGCGTATATTCAACTCCATGGCAAAACGATTGAGGGCTCCGACGACAAATATCACCAAAGTGTTTCAGCCGCAACTTTCTCGTGGCATAGGTCCCAGAAACTAGTCCACCACCTCTTGCTTAAACCGGCACCATAGATCGGAGTACCATGGTGTGTTTCGCAATATGAAGCCAGCCGGCAGTCTCCCACTCAACAATCGCAGCTAGATCATCTCTGCGAAGAATGTTCAAAGGACCTAGACTGCCATCTGTGAAAACCGGCACGGGCCAGGGTTGATCTTGGAGACATATCAAGTCAACAATTTCCGGCAACGTTCCCGGTACAGGCTCTTTGAGGCCTTTACGCAGCAGCACGTGAAGGTCATGAATCGATTCAAAGGGCCTGCCCACTAGCACTGACGCCGACGTTCCGCCAAAAGAACGCGAATCGAATAGAGGCCCACCAAGTATATTTGATACGCCAGGACCAGGCAGCGGAAGTGCCCGCATCTCATCCAGCATCCTCTTCAGCTGACCCGAGATTCTCGCTTTGGAATCTGCTAATCTTGATGACCACTCCCGTATGAGCACATCCCCGTTCACCCTTTCCATCACAATATACATGCAGCCTTTGTGCACGAATGCACAATAAACCTTTGGGACAGGAATGTGCTCGGCGATGAGTAAACGCCTCCGAGATCTGTGTGAACTTCCCATACAAGTTGACGGAGTGCTTATTTGTGAGAAATAGGATGCTCAGTTTACTAGAATGAACGCGTCTGAAGACATTAGCAGCCGCTAGGATAAGCGAAACGCCGTGTTGTTTATGTCCATTGGCTGGAAGTCTGGCTTCGTCAGAGTGCCGTCTGCCTTGCCAGCCAATTTGGTAATGGTAAACGACGGCCGTTTTGGAAAGTCAAACCCACCTTCCGTTCTTTGCGGACGGTGTAGTCCACTTCATATCATTGAACACCGAGGTGCTGCTTTGTTAATGACCTGGGTGAACGTGACACGACCGACGAAATTGATCAGACAGCCCAGCATTTGGATTGTTGAACCGAGTTTACAGGTGCCAGAGAACGTTCGATGGATCAACGATGAACTTTTGGCTTGGAAACTGAAGTCCGAATGAATTTTGTACGGAGGCGGGGTAACCGAAACCCAAAGACGGTATTACTACGGAACTCATCTATGGTGCTAATACTAATATAGGTGGCTCACCGCACAAGCCACTCAGATAAAACCCTGAGACATCTTTCACTCCTGATTCAAATCAGAGGGAATCCTCAGCATCAGCGGCTTCCTCCATCCTAACCCATAGCCCGTCCTATACCCATCAAGTCAGTAGGGTTCAAGACGAAAAAAGCGCTTTAGCACACTCACCTCAACATACATGGTGAGATGACTCCGCGCAATCGCCTTTTCTATACCCTTTCGACCAGGGGCGTTCGCCCACTCAGGCGGCGCAAGTGTCTGGACGTCCTCAGCAAGGGAAACAGAAGAGAAACCTTGGAACAATCGGACGAGGAAGTAGGAAATCTCGTTATACGCAAACTATCAACGGGTTAGAACGTCAGATGTCGTGCAACAAGACACTCATGTATATACCTGTTGACCCAGACAGATTCTCGGACCAGCGTTAAAAGGCAAGAAGATGAACGGATTAGGAGTCAAGTACTTGTGGAGTCGCTCATCGAGGAATCGATCGGGATCAAATACATCCGCTGAGAAATATGAGCACAAACGTGGGACAGGATGATATGATCTTCACCATCTGGCCCCCAAAGATCCTTCCTGCGATGCATGATGAATACCGAGTAGCCTACACTAGAACGCCTTATTTCAGCGGTGAGTGGAATTGACGTCGTGTGCAACTCACCGTGTGTTCGGGGGGACATAAATGGGCTGACATCCTTTCCCAGCGGGCAGAACCACTGCCTCAGTGCTTGTTCTAAAAGTGCATGAGTTCAAACTTCATCGCGTAAAACAGTAGCCGTACCTAGCATTGAAGGGACTAGAGAACGAACGCATTA
This sequence comes from Tubosaeta aff. heterosetosa, assembly GCA_038094375.1. NCBI lineage: Eukaryota > Fungi > Basidiomycota > Agaricomycetes > Boletales > Boletaceae > Tubosaeta > Tubosaeta aff. heterosetosa. The sequence goes on along the minus strand of JBBPUC010000410.1, from coordinate 4,637 downwards.
GTATTCCCTTCGAGCCCAATTCCAGAAAACTCACACTGCAGGATATAATCGCAATGTTTCTTCATCCGCCACAGGTCAATGATGTAGCCCATACGATTCAACAAGACATACCATTCACGACTGCCCTCAAGTATTTCATCTCACGTAAATCATCCAATGCAGGAGTTCTCGAGTTCCCAACTACAGTCAAGATCTCTTTACGAAGTTTCCGGAGTGCATCGGGATGCTGGGATAGCATCCAAACAGCAAATGTCATAGTAGACGCAGTCTATCGGGTTTGAATATACACTGCGCGATTTACGCATAAACTGTTGTACACTCACCGTATCCCGACCGGCAATCATAATGTTCAAGGTTTCGTCTCTGATCACGGTAAGGTCTATAAAAATATGAGTGTACAACGCATACACGAGGATGATCACACACCTTCTGTATAGTTGACAAGGTGGTCGAGCAGCGTCTCTCCTTCAATGGCTTCCTTGTCAGTTTCCCCAGAAATCAAGCCAGCCGCCTTCAGCGCCTTCTTCTTTGCCAGCGCTTCCTCCAGAATCGGGGTGATAAACTCGTGGCACACACGCATGTGTTTCTTGACCCGGTCACTCCAAAACTCGGACAATCGCCAGTTCATGCCGACGCGTTGTCGAGCTGAAGTTGCCGATTGTGCTGCAAGGAAGGCATGGAAGAATTGGTTGGCAGGATGATTCACGAATGTGTCGTCTTTGGCAAGCGGGGAGTTGGGAGGATAAATGAGCCCAGCAGAAAGTGAGCACACGTCCTTTCCAAACAGGAACTCCGTTGCGGAGTCCAGGGTGAAACGTGAGATCATGTCCTGATGCGTATGATAAGCACAGCCATTCGGGCACTGCCCGATATGCGTACCTGGAAGTCGACTGGGTGTCCTTGCTTGAGCCTTGCTTTCAACTGGCCTATGGCATCATTGGCGTGCTTTTCGAATATTTCAAAGTCACTGATTCGATCTCTGGTGAAGAATGGGCGCGTCATAGATCGATGGAATCTGTCATATAAAGATATTTCATTATGTGAGTGACATCCGAAGCTGTTTTAGCGTACTTCCATGTCTCTCCTATAGAACGCGGATAAGCAGAAAACGAAATGTGATAAAATAGAACATACCATCAGAATTAAATACGCCAGTTCCGAGGAGCGAGAAAGCGATGTCATAGGATACCGGCCCTGTCATGCTGCATCAGATTGATCAACATAACAACCAAACAGGACTTGCCTTTGCCGAAGGAGTTAAAATTCGTGGCGAGAACCGCCTAATTACATTCGTGAGCACGAGAATCCAGAACGAAAACGATGTGCCTACTTTGATATGCTCCGGTTCTACTGTGATAATCTGCATATCCCATGAGTGACTAGTGCCGAAACTCGTAGTAAAGGACGTGCCCTGCTCTCCCAGAGCATTCTCAAAGTCGTCGTATTGCCATATTTTTTGCATTGCTCTTCGAGAATCTCCCCTGTGTGGCGGTGAGCGGGATATGCAACGAATCCAGATGGCACTTACCCAGATATCCTTTGCGAAAATCCCACAGTCTTGACAGTAGCAGATCGAGACCACCCGGCAACTTGCTGGGCACCTTGGGGGCCAGAATGGCACCATTCATTGCAGCCTGACGTGTATCACGAATATCTGCATAGAGGATGCTGCTTGTAATAGATAACGGAAAGAATGCTAGACAGAGTGGCAGCTGGAGCCAAGTGGGGATAGACAAGTCGAAAAACGACTCGCAAATCTGGATTCCACCGTAGGCTATGGCCGGTGGAAGGATGATGCGGGGTGCGTTAGAGACAATGAGTGCAATGCCAGGGGGTAACTCCATATTGAGTGGAAGCAATGGTTCAGATGGGTGCGCGTTAAAGCTGCAGGGATGAGGACTGCGCATTTATATGTACAAGTCTGGACGGCATGTGTTTGCCTCGGTACTCACTGCGGGCAGCTTGTTACCGAGTATCAGCGCTGAGAGGGAGGCCTTACGGAAGCACAAATGAATTAAAGTCTGTCCCTTGCACGCCATGCCATTCGGCAAACCAAGCTAAAGGCGATAGACTCTACGCATGGCCTGGATGTCAACTGATTCATAGTTGATTGCTAAACACCATGACCTACGAATCTTTTCAGCCACTCATCAGAAAGTGCAGGGATGGGTACGTGGTCTTACGTGGCACTTCGGCAGGAACTGATCAGATACGTTTCACTCACAAATATGAACACAGCTTTGGGGCTGGGATACTGGAATGATGCATGTGAATGTACCAAGATCTTGAACGGCCCGACAGTGATACTAGTGATGATGTTGAGGAAGTAGTACTTAGTGCCTCGAACTTTCACTTGCACACGACCATGGAATAAGGAGATCCATGCGATCCACCCAAATTATAAAAGATTTCGTCAAAAAGTTGTCGAAAGAATACAATCGTAACATATTAGCGGAGACACGTAGCAATGCACCAGAAGCAAAAGACAAAGCAGTGGCATTCTATTACACGGATGGCAAGTTTTCATACGTCTACTGGACCGTCCTAGTTTAGAAGCACTCTGCAAAACAAGTGGGTCCATGAGAGATGTGACCAAAGGGCAATTAGTAAAGACGTACTGCGATGAACAATACCCGGCCCAGACTCATCATACTCTTGCTTGGAGCACCAAAGGTTCTGGAATGTGCTAAGGGAGGCGAGGATGGAACCACCGATCCAAACAGAGTATTTTCGCTCCGGTGGAGCAACGATCTTGACCTACGGGGAATCAGACGGTGTATGGTTTAACTACCCATTAACTCAGCATACCTTCATGCTCGAGGGTGAAAGTGACGTCAATTCTTTCTGCATACGGTCTGCAATACCAGGGAACATGGTAGTACCACCAGAAAGGACGACGTTGCCGTATAAATCACGACGAATATCGAGATCACATTTGAAGATCGAGTTGTACCTGCGGCAACGTGGTCAAACTTGGATGTGCTCTGATCCATCCTCAGTTACTCACGTAGTTTCGTGAATACCAGCAGCCTCAAGACCGAGGAATGCAGGCTGGAAGAGAGCCTCGGGTGCACGGAATCTAAATGATGAGACTTAATGATATATTTCGTTTGTAAAGGACGGGATACCCACCGCTCGTTGCCAATGGTGATGACCTGACCATCAGGAAGCTCATAGCTCTTCTCAAGAGCGGAAGATTGGGCAGCAGTTTGAAGTTCCTGCTCAAAGTCGAGGGCAACGTAGCAAAGCTTCTCCTTGATGTCGCGGACGATTTCGCGTTCAGCAGTCGTCGTGAACGAGTAGCCACGTTCGATCAAGTTCTTGATCAAGTAGTCGGTCAGATCACGACCGGCAAGATCAAGACGGAGAATGGCATGAGGAAGAGCGAAACCCTCATAAATAGGCACAGTGTGGGTAACACCATCACCCGAGTCCATAACGATACCAGTTGTACGACCCGAGGCATATAGTGACAAGACGGCTTGGATAGCGACGTAGAATGCTGGAGCGTTAAATGTCTCGAACATGATCTGAGTCATCTTTTCACGGTTGGCCTTCGGGTTGAGAGGAGCCTCGGTGAGCAGAACGGGGTGTTCCTCTGGAGCAACACGAAGTTCGTTGTAGAAGGTGTGGTGCCAAATCTTTTCCATGTCGTCCCAGTTCGTTACAATACCGTGTTCGATTGGATACTTCAAGGTGAGGATACCACGCTTTGATTGTGCCTCATCACTGGACAACACAGATAAGCATATGGAGAGGCCAGGTGGATCGCAAAACACACCCAACATAAGAGTCCTTTTGCCCCATACCCACCATCACACCTTGGTGACGGGGACGACCAACGATAGAACTACCGATTTCATATTAGATAAATTACCAATCTGAAACCCTAGGCCACGTACGGGAACACGGCACGGGGAGCATCGTCGCCTACAAACGAAAATGAGACGCGAAGAAAATAAGGTGAAGAAGGCGTTACCAGCGACTAGAGAGGAAGGTCAACGGGCGTTTTACAAGAGATCAAAAAGCACGTACAGCCAGCTTTGCACATGCCGGAGCCATTGTCGATAACCTGATGGATGATGAGGGCGTTGTCGTCGTCGATGAGCACACACTTACGAGGGCAGCTACTTCTTCTTCCATGGTAGATTACTGGCGCGGTAGGATGGGCAGAGTGGACAAGAGATGGAAGGAGATGAGGCTGATCAGTCGGAGTATTTCAGCTTTCAAACCCAGTTTGCGGCAGTGACAGTCCAAAACAAGAAAAAACAAATATTTCGGTGGCTGCGCTCGCTCACCGCAGTCATCCTCACCGCGTTTAGGGTAGGCTTGAAGCTGGACGTAAATGTACTGATCGTTACAGGCCTGACAACCGTCAAAGTACCAGCCATTTGATGTTGTGGCACCCCCAAAATGGTGTAGAGGCGAGCTTCCTTTGCCAATTACTACACCTGCCATAATCGGGTAGATCGCCCACAAGGCCTCCTTGTGTTTCTTGACTCAAGTTGCAAGTACGAGCGGTTGTCAGCCTCCCGCACAGCACCGCAGCCGATCACTGAGACAGCTATCAGCCACCGCCCGATGGCACCAACTCGAAGCGCAGTCGTCGCAGCACCGACACCCACGCCATCGTCAAA
>JBBPUC010000409.1:0-21253 GCA_038094375.1 Tubosaeta aff. heterosetosa | reverse complement strand
GCATGTAAGAGGACGTCAGCCCTTTGAGAGTCGCTCAGGTTGACGGTGACATCGCGAATGTTGGCGTCGAGGATGCGAGGATTGAACAGACTCATGGCACGGAACAAAGGCAAGACATGTGTTCAGACCCAAGTTACGTTATGTATATTACCGATATCACCCAGACAAGAGATGCGAGTCTCCGCAGCGATACTTAACTCGATTTTCTTGGCTAGTAATTCTCACTGCGAGCTGAACATCTCCGTACCCATTTACTATAGTTTGCGGTGCTGTGACTGACCATAGTCGTGAAATAATTCTCTGGGTTTTTTAAATGAATTTTCGTTGAAACATTCTCAACTCGGCGCTAGTGGTGGATAAGGCGATCTTCTACCTCCCATCTACATCTCACCACATTCTGAGAACATTGTTAACGTAGGTGTTTGACAAATAAATGAACACTTGCCCGTGATTTTGACCACCAGTTTAGGTCTGTTGTTGGGACCGGTGGGCACATTTTCGATCTTGCGAAGCGTGAGCATGCCATCGATCACCTTACCGAATACGACGTGTTTTCCGTCGAGGAAGTCGCACTTGGCCGTGGTTATGAAGAATTGACAGCCATTCGTGTTTGGGCCAGAGTTGGCCTAAATAATGCTGAGCCCAGCGAACGACAATGTAAATGTCATACCATTGACAGAAGACCTGGTCCGATGTGCTTCTCCTGAAAGTTTTCGTCCTAGAAACGGGCTGAGTCCCGGTTGCTTCAAACGATGATCATTGCAGCACGGCGAACCTGGAAGTTCTTCCCGTATATTGAGAAGGAGCCAGTACCATCGCCGTTGATGAAATCACCACCTGTCGAGAATTGGACGGATGCATCATGGAGGAGTAAGCCAACAACATACCCTGGCACATGAAGTTGGGCACTCTTCTCGATGTTAGCAGTTGGGAAGATACGATCTAGTGTCAATCATACACTCTGCAGCCACAGTCAAATTCCTCAGTAGTCCCAACGTGCAGCGTGCTCACCTGTGAAAGGTTGCGTTCTTGTAACCTTGCGGACGAGCGTCTCGTCTATAATGTTCTTGCCTTGATCAGAAATAGTACTTGCTATGAAGGAGTATCCCAATCACCTGCACTCGCCAGTACAGAGTTGCCTAAAGTTTTCTGCTGTTCTGATCAATTGTTAGGGTGTTGCATGAACGGCACGCAGGGGACACACTTGGGAACAATATCGCTAAAGAGCTCCATCTTGATACGCCCTGCTGGTGTTTCTCCTATTTTGATGTCCATAAAGACTATCGGACGCGTTGTTGAAGACATTTGGAGGTAAACTGAACGTTTGAGATGACGGTTGGTGGTTGAGTTCTTCGTACAACAGTCGGCTCGCGACGGCCCCACCACTTGGCGCAGAATGACACGCTGGGAAGTGAGTGGAGTAGCCAACTCGTGCACGTTCATTCTCCCCCTCTTCTTCCACCGCTGTCTTAATGAGCACCGCAACGTACTACTACATCGGCGTGGACATCGGGACGGGCTCCGCACGGGCTTGCCTTGTCGACGCCAGCGGCCATATCGCAGCGTCCGATACCCAAGATACCAAGACGTGGCGCGACGACAACGACCACAGGATCTTTGAGCAGTCCACAACCGACATCTGGTCCAAGATATGCATCGCCGTCAAGAACGTGCTGAAAAAGTCGGGCGTGGACAAGAGCGCGGTCAAAGGCCTCGGCTTTGATGCCACTTGTTCGCTGGCCGTCACGGACTTTGATGGCAACCCCGTCTCCATAACCAAAGGCAAAGATATTGGAGCCGTCGGGGGCGAAAGGAACATCATCTTATGGGCAGACCATAGAGCCGAGAAGGAGGCCGAACTTATCAACTCGACAGGCTCCATCGTTTTGAATTACGTCGGCGGAACAATGAGTGTATGCATGCATGCATGTCTCCTTCAGATCATGCTGATCTTCCATTCATAGCTCGAGATGGAGGTCCCCAAGATCTTATGGCTCAAGAAACACATGGATCCAGCCCAATTCTCCAAGTGCCAGTTCTTCGATCTCCCCGATTTCTTTACTTACAAAGCCACCGGGGATAACACGCGGTCGTACTGTTCCACGACCTGCAAATGCTCCTTCGTTCCTGACAAGGGGTGGCAGGAAGATTTTTTCACCAAGATTGGCCTTTCAGAGCTCATTGATGGTGGCGAATGGAAGCAGATGGGGGCAGCGAAAGGTCACATCAAGGCTGCTGGATCACCGATTGGCCAAGGTCTTACCGAGCAAGCTGCAAAAGAACTTGGTTTGCTAAAGGGGACATCTGTTGGCAGCGGCCTCATCGATGCGTGAGCGCTTGGTTTTCCATCCCGATAAGTCCGAGGTGCTCATACATTGCTGAAGCTATGCGGGTTGGATGGGTACAGTCGGAGCGCGGTACAAGGAGAACGGAAACCTGTCTGCAGCTCCTGACCTTGACGAGTCTCGTCATCGGCTGGCTGCCGTCGCGGGAACAAGTACATGTCACTTAGTTCAGGTTGGCTTCGGCCTTTTTTTTTATCTTCCGGTGTCACTCTGAACCCCGTTCCAGAGCAAAGAAGGAGTGTTTGTAAATGGTGTTTGGGGTCCGTACAGAGTGAGATGAGCCTCTTTATTGACCATCGTTATAGGTCCAAGCTGATCTGTGCCCTAGGATGCTGCCTTCCCTGCGTGGTGGATGAATGAAGGTGGTCAATCTTCGACCGGTCAGCTCATTGACTTTGTAATTACAACTCATGCTGCGTACCCTGAGCTTCAAGAACGGGCAAAACAAGAACAGAAGAACATTCATCAAGGTTAGCCTAGCAATTGTCTAGTGTGATGCTGATTCTGACGCGGCTGGTGTTCACGCTATAAAAGTCCTTCTCGAGGTGCTTGAAAGGTTATGCCAGGAGAAACAAGTCGAGTCGTTCACGGAACTTACAAAAGACATTCAGTTTTATCCAGATTTTCACGGTACGTAGTGAGTTTCGTTGGGGTTTCCAGTTCCTTATTCTTTTGTAGGAAACAGGTCACCGATCGCTGATCCCCGCATGAGAGGCGCGATCATTGGTCTTGAACTTGTGCGTCGACTTTTCCATGCAGATATCCTCTTACATTGTTTTCAGGATGCTTCCATTGCCGACCTGTCCAAGAAATATTATCTGACACTTGAAGCAATTGCATTGCAGACGCGTCACATCATTGACTCGATGAACGACGCTGGTCATGCTATCAACTCTCTTTACCTTTCCGGGGGACAAGCGCGCAATGCTGTTCTTATGCAGCTTTTTGCTGATGTTTGCGGAATCCCGGTTGTTCTCCCTGCGTCTTACTCTGAGGCCGTCGTGCTCGGCGCAGCCATGCTGGCGAGGATTGCTGCTGAGAAAGTAACGACATCGGAGCAGATGTGGAGCATAATGGTAGGCCCTGTGTTTATTTCGCGGCAATAGTTATCTGTAGTGCTCTAACCACAAACTTACGCTCGTAGGTTGAGATGACCCTCCCTGGTACGCTTGTGGCTCCTGCCGCATCTCCCAAGGCCAAGAAACTCCTTGACGCAAAGTACAAGATTTTCGGAGAAATCATTGAAATCCAGAAGCGATGGAGACAGGAAATAGAACAAGCTACTACATAGATGATACTATTGATGTGGACCATTGTACAACGCAGATTGGGAAAGGAAAGGAAAGAGAGACCGTAATAGAGTGGATTCAGAGTGCTGACTCGAATCCGCAGCGGATTGTTATTTCCAATGGTCACTAATACCCCAGCCTAAAAGCCATCCTCCCCCTCGATCATGATAATCTTCATACGCCATCCCTTATAATCATCGTCCATGTCATCGTCTGCCCAATCAAAATCCTGATCCCCAGTGCCTTGTCCCACCACCTCAGTCCCGACATCGGCTTGCCAAAGGATGTTAGCCTGAGAAAGGTGTGGGCTAGGAGAGTCACCTTCAATCACGCCCAAGATGTCGACGTCTTCGTCTTCTTGAAGCTTTTTCCGGAGTGCAAGCTGAGCTTCATCTTCCTATTTCGGGCAATAAGACTAGGTGCCCACGACAGATAAAGAACTCGCCAGATCAAACTCTGACTCTCCCTCTTCATACCAAACATTCTCATCCGCTTCCTCAAACCCTCCTGCAAATGCTCCCCATCGCTCGGGAGAGGGGCTATGCCAAACAAGGATAGTGCCTTGGTTGGTGGTTGAGGCAAGGCGTGGCGTCGACGGGTGCCACTATGAAAGAAGTAAAACGAAAACGCGAAAAGTATAGCAGAACTCACGTGAACATCTATAAGTGGTTCTCTCCCTCCGTCCAACGCACTCGCGAACTGGCCGTCATTGGAAATATCCCAAATGTAGATTTTATGTGCTGCTGGGTCTGCTGCTCCTGCAAGCCGCACGATGTGAGAAAGAGAACAAGAAGAAATCCCAGCAACATGCCTCCTGCTAACCATTCTCCATCCGGACTGTACGACATTGAATGCCATGCGACTTTCGAGATCGGGTCATTGAATCTGTGTGTAGGTTCTAGTTCCGTCTCGAGTATGGGGTGTGCGTTCACAGAGGCTGAACTGGTTTCGGAGGTTGTAGCGCCGTTAAGCTCGGGGTTTGAGTTTGATCGAAGAGCGTTGTCAATAGTAGGAGACGTGGATGAAGAAACACCATTTCTGATAGAGGACGATGGGGAAGGATAAGTCGGGAGTGTAAACTGGCGAATGGTTCTGTCGGAAGAATTTGTTGCCAGACGCCTTGGTGCCACAGTAAGTCGTAGGGAGGGGTTAGGTTAAAAAACTATGTGTTACTCACCGGCCTCCCTTGGCAAATTCGAGGCCTTTAATAACACCTGCTCCAGATATGCGATGCCTCGCAATGAGCTGTGGGCAAGATGTTACCTCTTCTCTACAGCTTCATATACGGATTTCGGAGAATGAGAATTGGACAGTGGGATACTCACCCCTTTTGTCCGGACATTAAACACATACACTGTTCCTGCTGAGGTGCCGACAAAGACATGTCGACCTGTTGGATCGAATCGGGCGGATGTCATTATGGGTCTATTGGATGGAGGACATTAGGGTTAAACACGTTCATTCAGATGACAACATACCGTGCTCTTTCGTCACCCTCGTCCTCATCGCACAGCTCGAACCGACCGCGGTGACTGCTACGCAAGTCGACTATGTAGGCCTCGCCTGTGCTTAGAAGTGCGAGTATAATACGACTTGAGATTGAGTCATGGACAACATCAACGTCAACGCGAGCCATGGAAAGCTAGGCCAACTTGCTCACCTGTTTCTTGGGTGAAAACTTGCCGCGACGACGGGGGCGTCGAACCTGATAGTTGTATGCCTGCGAGGAGGGTCATAAGGCGACGAGAGGTCCCATGTGATGATGTTCCAGTCCTTGGAGGCGGTGAGAACGTATCGAGAGTTACGCGACCAGCTGCGATGGTGAGTGTCTTGCACGGGCTGCAAAGTGGGGTGAGACGTACTCAATGGCGGTGACGCCCTTTACATGGCCTTCGCACCACCTGACTGTAGCTTTCGTATCAAGGTCCCATATGACGGCTGCTCCGTCGCTGCGTCCAGCTGCAAGAAGGTGCCCAGTTGGGTTGAATCGGGCGAACAGGGCGGCCGAGACAAGCGAGGTCTGCACGGCTGTGGGGTGGGTGATGATAAACGGGTCTGTCGAGGGATGAGTGCGGGTGAAGCACAATGCTTGATCAAGCGAGCCTACTAAGGAGAGATGCGTTCATGGCCGTTGCAGGTTGTTTGCGTTGTTGAATGTCCTTGTCGATGTTCTCGGACGCGCTCGTCGTCCCCGCTGCTTTTGCACGGCATGACAAGATACTCGACACAACCGCCCAGGCTGATCTGTGCGCATGGAAATCGAACACGGAGCGCTCACTGAATCAATTGGACGTGTCGAATGTCTCCGCGCTCTCGATTTCCGAACGAGCTGGTCTGGTCCGTGTCCTTGCCCCGTTAACGGCGGTAGCGCAGTGGTCCTCTCCGGCGACTCGCTCGCTCGCTTCAGGTATCCTGATTTGTCCCCCAGCTCCGTTCACACTGATCTTTGGTGCAGCCCACCTCGCGGAAATTCCTCCTTCCGACCACCTTGTCGCCCACATCTTGACTCAAATCATCAAACCCCTCTTCGCTCCGACTCCTCATCCACGGCTCCATACATCCACAGCTCGGATCCTCCCCCGTCCAGCAGATATACAGGACACTTATATCGAACAACCATGGAAAGAACATGCGGGCCTAGACGAAGTCATACATTGGTGTCTCCTCAATACCAAGGTCTGGTTTATTGTGCTACTTTTTCATAATCCTGTTTCACCATCATTCAGTCCTCTGCATACGAAACGACATGGCCACTTTTCTTACCGCCAGTCATGACCTTCGTAGATGACTACCAAGCTCCCTACAAACTCCTCGGTATCCGTCTGGTTTTAGATATGCTAACTCGCGCGCCTTCGGATTTGCTCCTCCGAACTGGTGTAGATGGGTTGATATTCACAGTACGTAGCGTTATTTCAATGTTTTCGACTGAAGCAGTGCCACTGAAATCTTGTTCAGTCTCTCACGAATTCTTTGTCACACTTCGGGGATCAGTCTACGCCAGGCTTTATACAACTATCCGTCAAGGCAACTCTTCAGCTTATTGACCTGACTACCCCATCCGTATTTCCATCGCACTGCGTTACGCCATATGACAGCAAACAGCCAGATGTACCAGACACAGCCCTCGCGCCGACCCTTGCGCCATCACTGTCAAAGTCCCTATCAACCCGCTTTTCTCGGCTTTCCATGCTTCTTTCTTCTTCCCTTCTCGGCACGGTTGTAATGTACGCGCCTACCTTTCTTCCTCCTCCAACCTCCTCGGGCCCTGACCCTGATCCTTTCGCTGATCTGGCACACGGGGACCCAGACCCTGTTCATATCTCGGAACCTCCTCCAGTCCCGACACCGCGAAAGCAATCTTTCAATCCTACACTCGTCGCAGCAGCGGAATCTTTGCCGGCCATCTTGTCAGCACTTGGGATAGGTGGCGCTCGTTTCCTGAAGGGTGTTATACCCATCTTAGCCGAGTGGCTTGCCCTACCTCTCCCTGTTATTCCCACCGACAATGTTGGAGCTCTGTGCGACGCAGAAAAATCATTGCACCATAGCTCAAAGGCATTTGCGGCAGATGTTGCACTTCACCTTGCCTCGTTATCTAGTTTGTCTGTCCTCATCCGCACCTGTACCCCCCGGATAAAAGGATGGTCTACAATAATTGTTGATGCCCTCGGAAGGTGTTGGGTTGGATGTATTGACACTGAAAGGCAGTGGGGAGACAACATTGCTTCAGAAGATACTTTGTGTGTTTTGAAGAAACAGCTGAAAGAAACAGCAGTTTGCCTAGCAGGTGTGTATCCTGATGTTGTTAAGGTATGTCCATTCACAACTGTCATTTAAAGTCAATTAAATGTTTCCACTGCCCTTAACCACAATCACTTTTAAATATTCACAGAAGTATGCTATTTTACTGGCATTCAACAAGACCCTTTTTAGGGGTTTGGTTGAAGGGATCTGATGAAAAATCAGGTTTACAATCTGGATGTTGTAGCCAAGCAAGATGAACTGTCTATTGACACCCTGCCTTACTTGTAGTTTTATAACAGATTGGCCATTGGTTTATATTGCAGAATGTTTAACCATCATTCCAATCCTGTCATATTTCAATGATATGTTGACCAAATTTGGACCCATTAAAAGTACTTTGTGACCTACTTAGTCACATTCCTTATGTGTGTCATAACTCCAAGTACAATTTCAACCAGATTAAATCGGCCTTGAAAACTGATTGTAAGCAAATTGTAAGTATCTTGCAATAATTCCAGGCCAATTTTCAAGAGCCTTTCCAAAGCCTTTCATATTTTAACCTTGTAATGCCTTATAAGGCATGACAGCAATAAAAACCTTTTTACAACACAATAACCTATTTACAGTATAGTGTGGAGATGCACTGGAATTAACTATGGATTAATAATGCAGAACATGGGGTGACTTAGGTACATATGAGTAAGACAGAGGACAAGGAGAATGGATACCAGAGCTGTGCACAGTAACCTAAAAAGAACAAGGATATACAAATGAGAGAATGTCACATGCTCCAGAAGTCAGGTGATATGTATTTTAGGAGATTGCAGGAGTTGACTATTGGAGTTCTGGAGTTGATGAATGGCATATGACAGTTTCCAGAAAAGTACCCCTCTAGCTGGCTCTGACCAGTAGCCTTTTAGAGCTTCCAGAATGATATCAGTAATGATGAAAATATTAGACTACACCTTGACTACTATATATCAATATTAAACCTTTTAAATACTATATCTTATTTATCTAACTTACTTACATATCTTTTAAGTTCTATGTTAAAGTTCTTTGTTTACTAGAGTTAACTTTGCCAACAGCTGCCTTATGGAAAGAAATAGAGAGAAGTGATAAGAGAGCATGGTGTGTATTATCTGTTTACAAGACAAGGATAACAACAAAGTATAGTAGATAATAAGGCCATTTTATATGGAATAGATAGACTAAAAGAGACTATAAGTAGATGTGATAAACTGCTCAGAGTTTTTGTTTATGAAGCTTGATCAGAGGCTGTTTCAAAATGAGAAGGGAAGATGACTTCTTTCTCTTTTCCTTTGTTTTTTTTGGCTTGTTATAACTGTAGGTTCTTTACCACTGTCATCTAGGACTTCTTTTACAGGAGAAAGTACATTTTGATCTTCTATATTGGATGCTAGTTTGACAACATTTCAGCAAATATATTTATGTGAAGGACTAGCTTTAAGAGGATCAGGAGCTGGACTGAGTGGATGTTTGGATGTAGGAGTAAAAGAGGTGATTGTAGAAATAGATCACAAGAGGTTGCAGAAGGAGGAGGAAAGATAAGCAGGGCCTTTGTGTAGAATGCTAAGCTGTCTGATGTGAGCTCTGAAAGTGTCTTGAGATGGTTTTTATTTCAGTAAGAATGTGTGGTGGAATATGAAGAGCACTTTCCGAGTCATATTATGAATACTATCATTGACTCGGATGAAATCTATTTTGTTCTTGTTTTCATCAAAGAGAGAGGGGAATAGCTCTATGCATTAGTTTGACAGTATTGAGAGTGGGATGGAAATCCTAGTCAACTGGCCAGTGTATGGTTAGCTCATTGATCACTTCAGAAACAGGTTTTGGATAGGGATTAGTCAAGTTGTCAAAATAGATGACTGAGTAACAGTATCATATACTGTTCTAATACTCTAGTACTTTGATGGTCTCCTTTACACTAACTTCAATGTGATCTCCTTAAAGATGTATCACCTGACTTTTAGACCCACATAACATTTCCTTTCTGATATATTCTAGCATTTTCATTGGCTATGCCTGACAATTATAATATGGCTTCACTTCATAGACTTTGCCAATCTGCAGTTCAGCCTTATACACCTCTGGTGCATAGCTCTGGTTATGATATCTCTTATTCTCCATCTTACTCATCACTTTATTTTACATTACCAATCTGTAGTAATCTAGTGCAACTCCTGTCAGACTAGGATAGGGGTAGCAAGATCTTAGAAGTGCTATCAAAGTGTAGACACACAACTATATTTACCTAGGATAGAGGCAGCAAGGCCCAATCTAAAGTAAGGTAAATATATGGTAACTAAAGTCAAACAAGATCCTCACCTCAGAAGTGCTATCAAAGTGTAGACACACAACTGAGGTGAGAATGAGAAGTTCGAAGGGTAAAATACCTCCAAGACATGTGCTCGCTTAACTCTGGATAACTCCAGAGTGGAGTAGGCGAAAGTAGGTGGTCTACATCTGGAAGGGTGAAAGGAGGCATTGTAAAGTAGATGTTGAGTGTGGGGTGTGAGATAGACTCATCCCAAGGGGTTCATAGATAGGTTCTGTAATGTGAAGGGGTAGCTCAATGACACTCAGCACCTAGAGATGACAATCTGATGTAAAAACCAGACTGAGAATGAGTAGAGATGATGAATCCGGTCTGATGAAATCAGATAGACAAAGACAGAGAGAGACGACGACAATAAGATGGAAGACAGAACTTTTGAATAGAACTGCCAGTCAGAGAGAGTGTCATATGCTATTCCAACTCCAGTCAACTCCGGTCCACTCTAGACCAACTCTGGTGCGATCTCCTTAGATTCGCATCACCTGACTTTCGGAGCGTGTGACATTACCTCATTTAGATTAGATTAGATTATGTAACCAGACTCCGCACCACTCCGGCTATCTGTATACCCAGTACACAGCTCCGGTACCGTTTACTTCTTCCTCCGTCTTACTCATAACTTAGTCACTCCACGTTCCGTATTAGTAATCCGTAGTAATTCCGGTGCATCTCCGCACTATATAAACTTGTAGATAATCTCCGATGTACTTTAGTCAGAATATCGAACTAGTCCTCCCGTGTTCCACCAAGTCCTCAACTCCTTAGCTCAACTCCTAACTCCTCAACTCCACCTCCTAACTCCTCCACTCCACCTCCTAACTCCTAAGGGCCTGAACCTACGCAAGGGCATGACACATAAGTCCTGCGCCAAGGCCTGCCAACTCTGAACTCCTGCCCCCTTAGGACTTACTCCGAAGCACCAGAGAACCGGACTTAACAGAGAGATTGAGAGATAGATAGATTGCAATCACAAGGTACAAGGCTTTATAGTCTGGGTATTTCCCAGGACTGTCAAAGTATGTTAAAGGAGAATGATCTGAAACAGGGACACCTTTCTGCAGCATCAATAACCTAGACGATGAAACAGAATCAAAACAGGGGAAGATAAGTATGACAGAATGACAAAACATAAGAAAACGAGAAATAAATCATGAATAAAATGTCCGATCTGGATACTTCATCAGACTGTGCAGACTATCTGGACACCAACAATCCAAATCAGACTTGACCTGGATTGACACAAATAGACACAGGACATGAAGGAAAGTCTTGAGCAACAAATGACAATACCTAGAATGCCTGCAAAATGTCCCCTACAAACATAGAGAGCCTTGAGCTCCTACATCTGCAGGGTACTTGAATGTTGACTGTCCACAGTTAGTCATGTGACTCGGTTGAGTGTGGACCTTTAAACATGAAAATGGGACCTACTTGGGTACTTAAGACATGGTTTCCGTTCCACAACCACCACATTCTCAACTCTCTCCACCATGTTGACCAACTCAACCACTTTTGACGAGCTTATTCAGTACATGGCGACCGCCTACAATCCATCGCCCATCACCTGTTGAAGTCTCTCACGATATGTGATGATGACTGACAGTCAGTCATACTATGACTGACACATATGACTGACACTATGACTGACATTACTTACATAATCGTCATACACTGTCAGTATATATATTCGAACTCAATAACTGAGTTCAAATAAGACTCTTTACTCTGAACCTCTCAGTTCTAAGCAAGTAAGTGTAACGTATCTATATCTGCGTATTAGCCTCTGGTATGGCCTAGTGCCCTCTACCTTTCAACATCACCATCATGGCTGCAAATCTTGAAGGTGCATGCAACATTGTCTGAGACCTCGCAGATTGCATCCTGGACGACAAAGAGGATCTGTAGGAGGACCAAGAGAGCTGGATAAGGAGATGGGATTTGGCACTGGTACGTGGTGGGTTTCGCAGACTATCCGTTTACTAACTTCATGTTTAGGAACAGCTTCACTGATGTCTTGAAGCAGCCGGCAAGCAGGGACTCAAGTGTCGGATTGATCCCTGAATGCTCACAGTGATGCATAGCAGCAATGAGCTGCACAAGAAATGGACCGACACCCGGAAGGAAAGGGAACAATGTGAGTCTGAGGTAGCGCAAGCAGAGTCCTCAGCAGAGAAGAACACGGATTGTGGGCAAACAGGGCCAGAATCAGAGCCGGAAGAGGCAAGTGGAATGAGTAGAGCAGTGAGGTCGACAAGGAGCAAGGTACATCGCAGAGTTTGTTGGATGTGACTTGGTACTGATGCATCATGTTAGTGTGCACACCCCATCATCTATGAGGATGAGGACAAGGAGGAACAGGCGCTGCCCCCGACAAAGAAGATTGTCATCGTGCCAATTGCGAGCTTGAGTCTGGCCCCATGCGGCCAGTGTATGAAGAGGCATATTGTCTGTGTCAGTCTGACCAACCAGGTCTGCAGTCCATGTGCCTGATAGAGGATGAAATGTGACCGGTCGAAAGATTGCAGAAAGGTGGGGAAGAAGGCAGGAGAAGAGGTGATGGTGGATAAGGGCAAAGGCAAGGCTTCAGGTGTGTGTACCTGTAGGATACTTAGATGTGGACTAACCGGATTGACAGAAGTCACGGTTTCCAGACGTACCTGTCCGAAGCCATTCCCAAACATGCTGAAGAACATCTTCACCGACAACTCAGACAAGGCAGAAGAAGAGGTCCTAGAGAATGTTGTTGTTGTCGTGGAAATCGTCACGAAGAAATCAGCTGGACCAGTGTGGGGACATCCCTCAGCCGACGACTGGATTGAGGCCACCCTCCACGAGCTCGAGGGCAAGATTCTCACGTCACAGGCCATGTTGAAGAGAAAGATGGCGGACTTGGGAAGACTGTTGATGGAGCTGGGTGGTCAAATGGATCATATTGAAGAGATCTGAAAGGCTATCCATGTCTGTAAATAGACTGTCATAGATAGTTTTTTCTATCTGCTTCGTTCGTAACCATTGCAATCTGAATATGTCTGTGTCCGAATCCGTGTGACCCCTAAGTAAGAAGAAAAGACAAATTAAGCTAATAAAAAGAAGTGAAAGTGAAAAGAATAGAAAACGACACCAGAATTTGCGAGTTACCACTCAATGTTTGTTCTTCATTCAACTTCTAGATGTCTACACCTATCCAGACATTGCGTGTCCAAAACTGGATTCAAAACGGATAAGAAGAATGTCAGTCTGGATCAAATGTGTGTTTGTTCAACGATGTGTTCAAATGAATATCTAAGTAATTAGATGAAGCTCAGAGCATATAAGAGAGAAAAATATGACTGTCCTAATCATAGAAATGTTGGATGTTTTGTGTTCTGTGTTTTTATGACTGTTTGGATGTTATGATCAAGACACCAGACTAAACCCAGGATGAAACAGAGATCTCTGGACGAAAACCAGGATGAAATTCTAAATGTAAGATGACTTTTGTTTTGTTACAAGCTAGTCATATGAGACTGCTCCTTTGTTTTCCTTGACTTTGTACTCCCCATCTTTTCAAACACTGTAAGGTAGATGTTGTGTGTGGGGTGCAAGATAGACTCGTCCCAAGGGGTTCATAGATAGGTTCTGCAATGTGAAGGGGGTAGCTCGATGATACTTAGCACAAGGCGAGGTCAATCCAATGTAAAACCGGACTGAAATGAGTAGAGACGATGAATCTGGTCTAACAAAACTGGATAGACAAAGACAAGCAGTGAGGATGAAGATGAGATTGAAGACAGGACAAATTTTCGAGTAAGAGAGAGATTGAGCAATAGATCCCTTTGCAATCACAAGGTACAAGGCTTTATAGTCCAGGTATTTCCTAGGACTGTCAAAGTATGTCAAAGCAGAATGATCTGAAACAGGAATACCTTTCTGCATCATCAATAACCAAGACAATCAAACCGAATCAAAATAGGGGAAGATAAGTATGACAGAGAGACAAAACATAAGAAAATAAGAAATAAATCATGAATAAGACATCCAATCTGGATACTTCATTGGACTGAGGAGACTCTCCAGATACCAACAATCTGAACCGGATTCCACCTGGATCGACACAGATAGACATGGGACACGAAGGAAAGTCTTGAGCGACAGATGATGATATGTGGAATACCTGTAAAACGTCTCCTACAAACGTAGAGAGCCTCGGGCTCCTACATCCGTAGGGTACTTCGATGCTGACTGTCCACAGTCAGTCACGTGACTCAGTTTAGTGTGGACCTTGAAACGTGAAAATGGACCCACTCGGGTACTTAAGATGTGGTTTCCATTCCACAACTCTTCACTCAACTCTCCTCATCTCTTAACGCTTATCCCTCAGTATGTCAACTAACTCCACCACTTTCGACAAACTCATTCAGTATGTGACGACCACCTATAATCCATTGCCCATCACCATCGCAGCTGCGAATCTCGAAGGCGCGTCCAACATCATCTGAGACCTTGTGGACTATATCCCAGACAACAAAGAGGATCTGCAGGAGGACCAAGGGATCTGGATGGGGAGGTGGGACTCTGCCTTGGTATGTGGTTGGTTTTCGTGGACTTTCCATTTACTAACTTCGCATGTAGGAACAGCTCCGCCAATGCCTTGAAGCAGCTGGCAAGCAAGGACTCAAGCATTGGATTGATCCCCAAATGCTCACAGCTATGCAAAACAGCAACGAGCTGTACAACAAGTGGTTGGAAGCCTGGAAGGAGAGAAGGGTGTGGATGATGCACAAACGGGTCTGGGACCAGATCAGGTAGAGGAGAGTGCCACAGGTAGAGTGGTGAGAGCAACAAGGGGCAAGGTGCATTGTAAAGGTGTTTGGATTTGTTTTGGAACTGACAGATGGTCATAGTGTGTGTGCCCAATTGTTGAGGACGAGGATGAAGACGAGAACGAGGAAGCACCTCTGGCGACCAAGATGATCATGGTCATGCCGCTCGTGAGTCTAGACCTGGCCTTGTGCGGTCAGTGCCTAAAAAGGCACATCGTCTGCGTTGGTCCAGCTAACCAGGTCTGTGGTCCGTGCATGTGGCAGAAGATGAAATGCAACCAGTCAAAAGATCATGGAAAGGCTGGGAAGAAGGTGGGAGAAGAGGCGACGGTGGACAAGGGCAAAGGCAAGGCCCTAGGTGCGTGTACCCACAGTGTACTTATATGCAGACTAACCAGATTGACAGCACACGTGGTTTCTGGACATATGTAGGCATCTGAAACATTTCCTGAACCCTCTGAAGAACATTTTCTCAGACGAGTTGGATGAGGGGGAAGAAGAGGCCCCAGAGAACGACAACGACATCATGGAAATCATCACAAAGAAACCAGCCAGTCCAGCATGCGGACGCCCATCACCTGACAATCAGATTGAGGCTGCTCTCAACGAGCTCGAGAGTAAGGTCCTCATGTCACAGGCCGCCCTTAAGAAGAAGATGGCAGGCTTAGGAAAGCTGTTGATGGAACTGGGTGGGCAGATGGATCAGATCGACGAGATCTGGAAGGCCGTTCATGTGCGTAAGTAGTCTGTCCTGGTAGATAGCTTTTTGTATCCGCTTGTTCGTATCTGTCGCAATCCAAAGTGTCATGTCCATGTCCGAGTTCATGTGACCCCTAAGTAAAAGACAAGAAAGATTAAGCTAATGAAAATGAGTTGAAGCGAAAAGAATAGAAAACAACACCAGAGTTGCAAGTTACTGCTCGACATTTGTTCTTCGTTCAACTTCTAAACATCTACACTTATCCGGACATTGCATGTCCGAAACTGGATTCAAACAGAGAAGAAGAAAGTCAGTCCGGATCAAATGTGCATTTGTTCAATGACACATTCAAATGAATATCTAAACAATGAGTTGGGGCTCGGAGCGAATAAGAGAGAAAGAGATGACTGTCCTAATCATAGAACTGGTCAATGTTTTTGTGTTTCTGTTTTTGTGACTGTTTGGATGTTATGATCAATGACACCGGACTAAACCCGGGATGAAACGGAGATCTCTGGAGAAAAACTGGGGTGAAATACTAAGTGTAGAATTACTTTTTGTTTGTTACGAGCTAGTCATATGAGACTGCTCCTTTGATTTCCTCAACTTTGTATTCCCCATCTTCCTCAGCTCTGAACTCATCGAGTTCTAAATTGGTCAACTTGGTCAAATCTGTAACCGGAATCAACAACTTCTCCCTTGAATGATACGGAAGAAGACAAAATGCAGCGTAATGTAACTTGGAAATTGCGTCATCCAACTCAGCTAGCAGATACGATCCTCCAGTAGTCCTGTGAAGAACCACCATTGGACCGAGATAGTGTGGCTTGGTCTTCCAGTTCAACTCTTTTTCAATCTGGGTATTCCAGACCAAAACGAGGTCTCCCGGATCAAATGCTTGATCTCGGATATGGTTCTTGAAGTGTGCCTTGAAGTGTTTGATGGATGCAAACTGGGATTGTTGAACATGCTCACGCATGGACTCAATGTCATCCTGGTGCTTTTGGAGTTGTGAAGCACGCCAAGCTATGAGGTCTGATCTAGAGAAACCTTCAGCATCTGGAGCCGGAAGAAGAAACATTGCCTCTGTGAGGTCAAATGGAAATAGGGGCTCAACACCGTGCACCATGAAGTATGGTGACAGTCTGGTTGATTTCAGGACCGTAATGTGCTCCACCCAGAAAACCGAGTGAGCAGTAAGAGGCCAGTGAATCTCTTCCCCCTGGGTACTTTTGATGATGGACTCTCAGACATCAAGATGATGTCATTCGACCACTCCGTTAGCTTGTGAGTTGTAGGGAGATATCCGGATATGACAGATACCATACCGGTCGGATAGAACTTCCAAAGCCTGTATGAAGAGAGAACTGTTATCAGTAACAATTTGGGCAACTGCGCCCCAATGACAAAGGATATCCTCAAAAATGAATGAAGCTATGGCAGATGCGTTCTTGGAACGAAGCATCTGCCATTCTGGATATGCTGTGAGAGCACAATGAGCTTGAATGATGAAGCGATAGCCTCCGGAGCAGGGCATCACCATAGTGTTGATATGGACTTTGTGGAACAGTCCGCCAACGAGCAGAACAGTCGGCGGAATGTGAAGCTTTTGTGTCTGGCGGATCTGACATTTGTGACAGGTCCAGATGTACCACTTGACATTGTCCACCAACATGGGCCACCAGAACTGGATAAGCAGACGGGACCAGACTGAGAAGGCGCCCTTGTGTCTGAGGTTATTGTGTGCTTCCCGGATAAGACCATAACAGCGATTGACAGGTGGTACTAGCTGATGGCGGCCATACAGCTCACTATGGTACAGAGATCTATGAAGGATGAAGAAATGGGTAGTGGAGTTAATAAAGGAGGTGAAGTTGGTATTGTCAAGATCCAGAGGACGGATGCGAGTCTCTAGGAATAAACAGATGTGAGTGATGCGGGATTCTTTGGTGAGAGCTTTCGGAGAACACAGAATGACCGGAGATGAATCCGAGTCCAGATCCACATTATATAGAACAGATAGACTAGGAGGTGAAAGCAAATATCTAGAGAAGTGAGTAGTGTTCCATAGAGAACTGATACGGTCATTGGGTAGATGTATTAAGAAAGAGTATGCGTCGTCCAACCAATCCTCAAAATCATCATGCTTGACTGGATTGTCATCAGAAGGCAGACGATGTGATAGTCCATCTACACCGGTGTAGGAGCCCAAGGCTCTCTACGTTTGTAGGAGACGTTTTACAGGTATTCTAGGTACCGTCATCCGTTGCTCAAGACCTTTCTTTGTGTCCCGTGTCTATCTGTGTTGATCCAGGTGGAGTCCAGTTCGGATTGTAGGTGTCCGGAGAGTCCGCTCAGTCCAATGAAGTATCCGGATCGGACATCTTATTTATGATTTATTTCTTGTTTTCTTATGTTTCGTCTCTCTATCATACTTATCTTCCTCTGTTTTGATTCAGTTTGGTTGTCTTGATTATTGATGATGCAGAAAGGTGTTCCTGTTTCAGATCATTCTGCTTTGACATACTTTGACAGTCCTGGGAAAATACCTGGACTATAAAACCTTGTACCTTGTGATTGAAAATCTATCTATCTATCTCTCGATCTCTCTCACATGCAGTTCTGTTCGAAAGTTCTGTCTTCCGTCTCATCGTCATCGTCTCTCTCTGTCTTTGTCTATCCAGTTTTGTCAGACCGAATTCATCGTCTCTAGTCGTTCTCAGTCCAGTTTTTACATTGGATTGATCTCTCCTTGTGCTAGGTGTTGTCAAGCTACCCCTTCACATTGCAAAACCTATTCATGAACCCCTTGAGACGAGTCTATCTTGCACCCTACACTTAACATCTACTTTACAACTGGAGCCCACCGCAATGGATTCATCTTGGTCTGCAAGAAGGTCGCTCCAACCCACCCTTCAGTGCATCAAGTTCGAAGCTCGTCACTTTCACATCAGTCGTGTCTTGACACCATCCAGAATACTGTCTATTCCGGGCAGATTCACAACCTCTACTACTCGTTCTTCCACACCAATTCCGTGTTCCCTTGACATTAATAGTGTTCCGCTTTCTCCTTTGACTCCGCTTGAATCTTCATTTGTCCAATCCGAGCCTCCTAGCCATTCTCCTTCTCCTTCCCTCTATTCCCTACTTGAACCTACTGAATATCTGGATACTTCCCTTATCACTCCTCTTCCCTTCTGGAACATCATACCTACCTTTTACATCCTCTCACATTCCACTTCCCTTACCGACTTTCAATCTGGTTTCTTATCTGCTCAATCTAGTTGTACTTCCTATTCATTTGCCTGCTTACCCTCCACAGTTACCTCCGATACCTCCGGTCCAAAACGTAGTGCTAATGGCACAACAATAGTTCTATATGCCTCTTCATGGCACTCCAAATGCTCCCAAATTCAATAGCAAGACTCTGTCCCAGCTCCCTTGCTATCTTGAGGATATCAACTTCCTAGGGGTTCATGGTAACCTCAATGCTGCCGGAAAGATTAAGGCTGCTATCTGGTATGTGGATTTAGATGAAGCCGAGGTTTGGGAGATGCTTCCGGAGTCTACTGATGTTCCAGTGAATTGGAATGATTTTTGTGCCACTGTCAAGCGATTGTATCCGGGATGTGAAGGTATTGACTGGTATTGCCGTGCTGATCTTCAGTATCTAGTCAATGATTACCAAAAGAGGCAAATGCATAACCAGGATGATCTCAGCGAATATAGCTGGAAGTTCCAGAAGGTAGCTGCTGGTCTCATCAATAACCGGAAGCTATCACCTTTAGACCGGGACACTTACTTCCTTCTGGGATTTCCGACATTGCTTCAGGATTGGATTCGTCATTGGTTATCCATCATTGAACTGGACCTTCATCTGGATGATCTGTATCTGATTGAGAATGTTGTTGCCGCCGTCAAATTCCTCCTTTCTGGATCTGCACTCCGCACTGCGCTCACTTCTGCTGCTGCACCTGCTACCGCATCATCTTCTGTGCACTGACCTTAGCCCGTATTCCAACCGACTCATGCACCCATCATACCTTTGCCTATTCTGCAGCCGACATACATGTCCGGACCATCCTTGAAAGTGGAATCCAACATGTCCACACATCCACCACTCGTTTGTAGGTTCTGCGCAGGTTCTGGACACTACATCCGTACTTGTCAGGTCTGTATTGAGTATATCAATACGGGCAAGGTCATCCGTGGTAATGATGGCAGACTCTACATGCCAGATGGATCAGAGATCCTGCGTGTTCTGGGTGGTCGTTGTATCAAGGATTCAATTGATCAGAGTCTTGGTCAATCCTTACAGGCTTCCCCTTCTGCAGCTAATCCAGTTACACATATTACTACCGGAATCCTGTCCTCAGCGTATCCGGATACTCCGTCCATCCTTGACATAGATCCCTCCATATTCATGACCACTGAAGTGGAGACGGAAAGTGATCATCCTCCTGTTGTTGCTGACAATGATTTTCAGCCATATTTAGCTTAGGCATGGGCTAACTTCCAAGTAGATAAGACCAAGGACTCAAAAGGGAAATGTGTCTGTTTTGACAGAGTTCAGGTACCACCTTGCAAGAGATTGGAGACCCAAGTGCCTACTGTCACGGAGGAAGTCTTATCTCCAGAGCTACAGAATGCTTTGTCATCTTCCAGCACACCTCCAACCCATTCCACGTAGCCCACTTCAGTTCTGACTGGACTGTCTGAGTCCATACCACCCATCGTCAATCTGATCAGTGCCAATCCAACCCATCCTGCTCCAACTACCAACTCTATCCCTACATTGCAATACAAGTACTCATTCCCTCTCGAGGACAATTCTGCTCCCAAAAGAGTACTTGAGCGCATATTAGACACTAGTATTCCCATTCTGGTTAAGGACCTCTTTGCCGTCGCTCTGGATTTCTGGAAACAGTTCTGAGACCTCACAACAGTAAAGTGTGTGTCAAGCACCTCGGCATCTACACATTACGCTCAAGTTAACGAGTTGTCTGGTGGAGATCCTGCACCATCTCTCGAGGAGTTCGCAGATCGCATTCTCCAGAATGATGATGGACTCATAGTCGCGCATCATAGCCTTCCCTTACGGGCTATCGAGGCCAAGATCGGAGGTAGCAACCGGACCATCATGTGTGTCTTAGATTCCGGTTCTGAGATTGTCACTATGCCAAAGCAAATCTGGGAAGACATCGGTTTGCCAATCTGGTCAGACCATGTTATGCGCATGTCCACAGCCAATACAAGCATTGACACTACAGTTGGTGTACTCGAGAATCTTGGACTGAACTTCAGACAAGGCGAAGTCAAGTTACAGGTTCAGGTGTTAGGATGTTCCAACTTTGACCTCTTGCTTGGTCACCCATTCCATTGTCTCATGAGTGCTCATACCAAAGATTTCCCTGACGGTTCACAGACTATCACACTCCGTGATCCAAATTCCGGAATACAATATACTCTTCCTACTTGTCCATGGTCCAAAGGATGTCCCCATTGCCGTGATAAGAAACAGTGCAACAGTCATCAGTCCATCGTCAAGATGGGCTATTTAGACATTACCGATCCAGATATGTCGAGTCCAGGAGCATCCGTCATGTCTCTGCTGATTTCACCTTTACCTCTTCATCTTCCACCTCTTTCTATTGGACCTCTTTTGCCCGCTCTGGACTATCCTTTCTTGTCTTTGATTCAGCCTGTTTTCAGTCCGGACACATTATTTGCTCTCGCATCGGTTTATTCATACAATTTTAAGTCTCATTCTTTGATCTACAAGCCGGTAGCCAAGGAAGCTTGTTCTGTTATTACTCCTACTAACGCAGAGTTCGGGATTATCCGTTCTCTTCCAGACTTTCTGCTTTCCAGACTTAAACCATTACCTCCTTGGCCACCTGATTTTCCTGATTTTATTCTATGATTTCGCTTTCCACAAGTGTTGGGTATTCTACCTGATCCGTGTCATGTCTGAAATACCTGGATCTCTCACTGCCATGCGCAATCCAATG
>JBBPUC010000408.1:0-21274 GCA_038094375.1 Tubosaeta aff. heterosetosa | reverse complement strand
GTGGGTTTCCAGTAATGGAACCTACTTATACAAGTAAAATTCTACTTATTGGGTTTACTTAAATCTGCTGTAAGTAGTCCATAAGTTGACATAAGTGTGAAATAAGTAATGCTCTAATTACCTGATGACGGCGGCAGGGTGGAGCGGGCCTCCCTCGCCGCTGGCGGCCGCGATCGCCCTCTCCGTCGTCGTCTTCGTCGTCTCTGCTGCACCTCCGTCACCCGTCATCGTCCAGATCGCGTTATGACCAACTGAATAGCCTTGGTGTCCCAGTGTTCATAGGACGTCGAATGAAGCTCCCGTGCCTTGCTTTCAAACTTGGGCCCCTATCAGTCTCTCAGTACGGGACGGAACATGTATCCCGCTCGCAGACGAACGGATTGTGGAGATCAAAACCAGAGAAGATCCCTCAGAGTTGGGTTCTCTTTATCTAGTTCATCCCTGGGTCGACTTTCTACTCGACTGGCAGCCTGTGGGGAGTGTCACACCAACCATACTTGAGGAGGATATGAATGACAAGTCTTCTATACTGGGCGAGTCGCCATTGTTCCCTCGACGTTCTGTACCCGCGAGTCGAACAGCACGACTCATGTCTCGCTTCGGACTGCCGTTTAGTGGTCAGTCAGATGCAGCGGCAGGGTCACTCCAGCCTCCTTCGACCGTCTCGCCCGTGGAAAGACGGACGCGAATCCTCGAATTCCTTGCTCGACTGCGTCAACCGTTTGGTGCGCTCTTGCTTACCCCTACCCGTCGGAACGTGAACGAGTACAGACGGGTCGCTGCGGAGAGTGTGATCACGGTCCAAGTGGAGGAGATTACGCCAGCGGTGTTGGATAGGCTGATACAGGGTGTTCGGATGTTGGACGTGCTTTGATGTGTGTATTTCTTTTTTCGTGATACATTTTCGAGATCTGGTACTCGAGTTTTCGTGTCAATGGAAACGCGCCGTCGTCGTATTCTTGATATACAAGTTGGCTCCACGCTGACTCACGGAGAGGCTGCACAATTGCAATGCAATTTTTTGCCGCTCTCACGATGAACTTCGTCAAATGCACACCCCTACCATTAATATTATTGTTTTCGTTTTCGGCGAGCGTCCAGGTGCGGAGCTAATGAACGAAGGGAGTTGGCTCCAGTCAAATACGAACAAGACTGGAGAAAGGGAACGGTGCGCGTGCGCGTCGCATGTAGTCCGAACCGAAAAAGGAAAGTTCAGGTAAGTAGAGTACGGAAGAGTGCCGTTGCTGGCGGCAGAGGACTGGACGAATATGGGTGTGTCGGTGACAGTTGCATCAGTTATAACTTTAGAGCCGACACCCTGATGATGTGGGTGGATAACGAGAAGTTTCCGTAAGATGTCTTACCTGGTTCTTTATGGTTGATCCGCCAACTGTCAAGGCAAAGCCAACCTGCCAGTGACGATCAGGTGCGCTCCTCGTGGAAGCGCAGGGAGTAAAGTTTGCACTTTGCAGTTATTGATGGTCACGCCTTGGTATGTGAATCCTAATGTAGATTTAGAAAAGCTCTCATCTATCAGAACGGACCCCAGTTCCGAAAACACGATTTTGCTAAGAAATACTCGGCAAGTTTACTTACATCGCATCTTCGACCTACCAACGTTGGCATTGCTAACCGTAATTTTACGGACAATAAGCTGTTGATTCCCAACAGAAATACCAATCTTTCCTAGATAAAAGTTAATCATTCTATCCTGCTGGGTGAGGCTCTCTGCTTACCTCCATTAAAAACGACGTCTGGAAAACATCAGCGACCACCTTTCCACTTGATCAATAAAAACGTACCTCCTATAAACCCGCCACTGAAGAGACGGGAATTTAAATAAGTACATGTCGCAAAAACAACGGTCAGATGGAAATTACCTTCCGTTCCACATGAACATCCTCATCAAACCAATAGATTTTCTTAAAGTTCGGTCCAGGAAATACGTATTATGTCCTACCTTGATGATTGGTTCCATTCGCAGTGGATATCTCGACGACTACATTAACAGGTGACATCGCCTGAGCTACTTGCCAATACAGACCGTTTATTGAGTTTCCAGAAGGAACCTGCCTCAAATCGATGATTAGGCTCCTCACGGAGCGGAAACTATATGCTTTTCAGCAGATGAATCATACAAGTCAATCGGCCACACGTACAAATTATTTTGGTTTGCAAACCACTGCACGCCGTAGCCATCTGGGATATAAGGATCGCCATCTATTTCCTGCTTCATTATATCAGTGTTGTCGAAAATAACTAACCGATGACCGCTAACCCACTGAAATTCTCGCTTGCGAGAATCGTCGGGGCATCCTTGGGATCTCCAATCATTCGCGTATAATAGTACATACTGATAGACGAAGGCACCATGTAGGCGCTGATCATGTGTCAGTGCTCCCAACACACCCGTAAAATTCAACATATTTACCCCCGAGGGAAATACACGATCGCTGGAGAAAGGCTACACATTCACATCAGTCGCCATGCATAGACAGAGAATGACCTCATACGTTGACGCGGCACACGAGCCGCCGCAGCGCCCTCCCGACGACATAGCCAAACTGTGAACGCAGACGTGAATGAAACTCTTTTCAAGGTTCCTGGGAACGAACTTGATCGCAGCGGTGTCATCGGTGACGCCATCACCCTTGGCTCCAAAGTCCTTGACGTTGCGGAACACCTGGCATACCGTCGCGTTTGGACTGAATGGTGACGTTCCCTGGTGCTGGATCGTTTCCAACTAATATGGATCATCTGGAGGCACAGTTCTGTCGCCTAGAGTGGCAGGGCAAGAAGATCCAAGGCCAGAGGCTGATCTAGGGTGCTGAAGAGGAGAAGTGCAGAAGTTAACCACATGACTTGGAGTGAAAACAAAGAGAAATTGCAGAGACTTGAAGATGAGAGCTTAGGAGACCAGAGCTGATTATATGCCCGCCTTCCTCGCCATATTTTGAGTTTTCGGCTGACTGCAGTGTGACATGGTGTCGGTAAGAAGTGCAGTTGCACATAACGATCAGTGACAAAATCATCAGCGAGGAAAATCGTCGGGAAAAGATGGGTGCCTTTGGTTGGCAGGTATGTCATGGCGGTCCCATTATGTCTGCTACGACTAGTAGCTTTCTGTCAGGCGGAAGAAATGTCAACAAAATCAAATTGGGATATGCTTGGTAGATACTTGTTTCTCAGTGACGGTGTAATAGTCGAAAGCCAAGAAGTATCATGACGAACCTAAATATGCTCTAAACCACCCCACCAAGACTCACGCTGTTTGGACCAGGAGTTGGTCCCAAGTGTAGGGCGTGGGAGAAGTTTCACCCAATTGGACCGTTTGTCGACTCTGAGGAACGCCTGACCAATAAATCAATGATCATGCGAGCGACGAGGCTTCAAGGAAACTCCGGGTACCACTTATTGTAGCCCAACCACTGGTCTTCTACCACTCATCTCTTGCGTACACGTCAATGTCTTCGATGGATAGGAAGTGGCGTACATAGTACATCTCATTATGCTCTTCCCCACTGTCGTATTGCAAATTGAAGAAGCAAAAATGAAATTGGGTGCGCAGAGAGCAACCATTATTTGTTAACCAGGTTGAACCTTCCTTGAGGCAGCTTGAGACCACGGCAGCTTGACGCAAACAGGGGGACCGAACTCAATTGAGGAGCCCTGTGGAGGCTCAAGTGAAACCATAGCTACAACCAGGAGTAGTCATAGCCACCTGGCACGCGTCACCATTTATGAAGGAAAAAGGTACAGGGTAAGCTGACAGATATCGATGGATAGATGGCGCGTGACATACCATCTAGATTCAATCAACCAACTCGTAATGTTTCCAATCAGGAATAATGATTCATTAAAGCGGGATGAAGTTGCCAACCGTTGAGCTTGGTCAGCTATTGTAATCACGCATACAAATTGAACCCTAATTGTCTGAGGATGTGTAAATCACTCACTGTTCCCGATGTCTAAAATACGAAGTCAGCAATGCTCGCATACTAACAGATTGTTCTCCCGCACAGATACCTTGAGTGTTCTTGTCAACTTTCCAAACGCTCAGGGTATCTGCGAGCGAGAACAGTGGTGGATAGTGTACATGATCCTTCAATCTTTCAGCTCTTTCCCATCCTTAGGCATAAATGGCGCCAGGTTGTCTTTAACTGAGATTGTGACGTGGCACAAGATGAGTGTGTGCTCCAACCCGCTCGAAAGTAGATGGTGCCCTCGAGACGATAGCGAATTTCAGACCGGCGACCGCGCGCCCCATCACGTAGACAAGTATCTTGAACATAGATGGCATGGCTGAGCTTGTCTGTGAAAAGGGTGTAACAGAAGGGCCGGCCGTGGTCGTGGATATGGGCATGAGCTGCTGTCTGAATGGGCCAACGATGGCAGGCCCGGCAGACCCTTGCAGATCTTTCTTGGGCTCCAAAAGTGCGCCAAGTGTATGCCAACATGGCCGCAAGATTAGAAAATGAACGCTTAGACCATGCAGCGATGACTCGTGGGAAAAGGTTGGCAACCTCCTGTTACTCATCACTGAAGCACAGATCTGGGAACGTGTAAAAATCAAGACAAGGAATAAGAAACATCCGTAGAATTAATGCATGAATATGTTACTGTATGTTACAATCCAATTTAAACGAGGTATCGAGGTATCGGTCTTTCATTCAACGCGAAACCAGGTTCTTCTACAATTCTCTGCACATCATCTCTCTCAATCGACTTTCCTCTACCTGTGGGATAAAGTCTACTTCAAAAGGCGCCGAATGCGAGATAACCCCATCCGTGTATGCATGCATGTCGATCGGTTTGTCCGGTTTTTCGGCGATACGGAACGACCAAAGCAAAAGTGCAATGTTTATGTACAGCGAATTGTTCGCGAGGTACTGGCCTGGGCACACCCTACAAATTACGTGGTCAGGAACAACCATGGGAATCAGCAGATAGATATCGTGATGAACGTACCTGCGACCAAAGCCATATGGGAAGGAGCCAGTTATATCCTTCCTAAACCGGCCGTTCTCATCGATCCACCGCTGTGGATCGAATTTTTCTGGATCTGGAAATGCTACTGGGTCCCGAGAGATAGCCCTGGGTGCTTCGTTACTACCAAGTTAATTGAACAAAGAGCCACTGCTTTACCAGTGGCATCCAAAGACCATCGCGCCTGCAGGAATGCAATAGCCCTTCTAAAACGCAATTTAATAAAATGTTCGCGAATGAACATGGCATGAACATACCCAGATAATGTCTTGCGTAGCACGGTGCGCAAACCCTACAGGAAACCAAGGTCAATTCCCCGCGATCTTTTTATATAGCGATCAGAGTATTCACCAATGGGTGCGATAGGTCTCCACCGCAGTGCCTCTGATACAAACGCGTGGAGCTGAGGAAGCGATTCAAAATCTTCCCATGTTGGGACTGATACGACCTCATTAAACATCCGTGACTTTCAATAACCGGAACCTTACTTCTGTCTTTGCCAACTATCATGTCCAACTCCTCCTGTACACGACTTTGTGCCTCTGGGTGGCAAGCAGCCGCCAAGATCATATTTGTGATCCCAACTGCACTCTTATGACAAACGTGTCAGTTCAAATCGCGCTACAGTTAACAGGGTGTAATTACCGTCTCCGCCCCAGCCGCAAACAGGTTTCCGGTGAGATAAGCCATTTCATCACTCGAGAGTCGATGTTCCTTGGTGTGCTCCAAAAGGGTCCTCATAAATGAATTACCCGCTGTACCCGCATCCTGGCAGGTGGATGTAAGCCATCAATCGTTTGGCAGAAAGAAAACAGTACTTACCATCTCTGACTCAACACGTTTCATCTGGTCCCTGAAGAGCTCCAGCTCGCATTTGTGATATTCATTCAACTGATTCCCGTATCCAGGAAGGTGCTTTAACCAAGGGATGCGATCCACGAGACAGGCGCCAGGGCGCATCACCGCCTGGAGATTCCTCGTTGACTCTTGAATGCGCATGACTTCCGGATCGTTCACCGATGTCGGAGTCGACTTTCCATACATCAAACGGAGAATAACCGACGCTGCATATCTGCATTTTATATCAGTAACATGTTCGTCCCATCTGGACGCGAGCCATCTGTGTACTCACCGTTGCACGTGCACCCGATGACCCTTTGGGTCGTCGAGGATATCCGTGATAACCTCCTTTGCATGCTCGAGTTGCAGACCTTGGTAGGTCACGACCGCCCTGTGTTGCAGGTAGGTGTGGACAGCTTTTCTAAACCGACGGAACCGCTCTCCGCTCCCGATGAGCAAGATACGCATGCCTCTGGATACGATTTCCCCAGCGGCAACAGAGCGAGGTCGATCTACGAGTGCACCGCCCTCTTTCTCCATAATCTGCGTTATGGCCTATTTCGTCCGATATGACGATCACAATGATATCAAACAAAGAATCCGAGATAATATGGTGAGCGCGCATGCATACGTAGAGCAAATGAGAATCGTACATCTACGCGCCCGATGACAATGATAGTCTGACTGCCTTGACGTAGCGTGATTACTGGGCCATACTCTGAGACCAAGTCCCCGAGGGTTTGGGCGATGCTGAGGAGTAAATAGTTCAACCGAAATACGCCGAGGACACAGATGATCGGCCTTACTTTACAGATGGCATGGCGTTTTGCCAGAACCACCGTGGAGGTGGCCCAGGGGGAACTGGGAGGCCATTCGTAGGGTTGGACGCTGTGTGATACTTCTTGTACAGAAAAGCTGCAAGGGTCACTGCCGTCACAAGCCCTGTGAGACGACCGACAGTGGAGAGATTTTCGAATGCTGGGAAAGACATTGAGAGGAAGAATGTGTGTGAGGTGTGGTTGTCGCTTGGATAGTGGACGGCTGGTTCTGCGTATTTAAGCGCAAAGCGGATACTATAGGAAGCGAACTAGCAGTGTTGAATCGGCGGCCCTCCGAAACACGTTGTAAGTGGACCAGCAGCAAAAACGCACGGCGAGATGAAATCCGCGAGCGAATGCTGATGCATGTGCGCCATTAACGCTGGAATGAACCGTTGAGCTGGCGAAGATCTGGCCATGCTTTACCTCAAACCATGTTTGACAAGTCGCCGATCGGCCCCCGCGTGGTGCATAGTCGGCTTAGGTAAGTACCTCTGTCCCGAAACTCTCCACGAAGCAATGTCAAGCGGTCTTGTAGCGATACTAATACTTGGAGTACAGCCAGCAACCAGGTCAACTCTCGAGTTTCATCCATGATCGTGAATACGCACCCATCTCAGAAGATGATTCTTGGCAACATTGATTGCGTGTGAGTGCGAAGGTTGACATTGGAGCTGGAGTCGGAAGCCTCCGCTTCCATTAATTGGCATATTTTCATCCGCAAGCAGCGATGCATCGGCGATTCTGAAGGAACGACGCTCTGGAACTTATTCATCCACGCGTAGTCATACATCGGCCGTGACCAGCGTGATCATGATGACATTGTGCACTACCATTGAATCCGAGTTGTCAAACTTGAGTTTCGCTGAAAATGGTGGTGTCGCTCTAGAAGCGAACCCAAGGACCACCAGAAGCAGCGTTTTTCGTCAAGATCTGAATACAAGCACTCTTACATAAAAAATCAAACCTACCCAAGGTTACTACGGTAATTTAGACGTTCTGCGTGTTGCATAGCCCAGAGAGATTTACATTCGAATAGCAAAAGAAGCGAGGAAAGCATGACATCATGACAACAGGCAGAAATGACAACTGACATTCCGCTCGTACATAATACCGCTGCGATCGCTCCCCGGTGCGGAGAAATTTTCGGGGTTCAGAAACGCGGGCCGGAGCGGAGTAAAACATCTTCCGTAGCGCACAAGATCAAAGGCATTACCTGGTGAACTATCGACGGCTGGAATAAGGCAGGCATTTGACGCACTGTGTTACCCCAGTAGCAGATGGATTCGTGAGTTTCTTCAAGTCCCTGAAACTGGCACAGACGGGTAAAGGAAAAACAGGATAAAGTATGGATACGGGTCAGATATACACCGGGATTGTACCGTAAGGTAGAGCGGGAGAAAGAAAACCAGCAGCAGCCGGTCACCGGACACCCACTCGGGCCCATTGTCGGCACAACCCGTGTCTTCATCGGACGGTTTCAAAATACATATAGATGACACACAATGGCATACGCAGATCTAGATGATCGGAATCGCGCGGGTGCGCTGTACCGGAGTGTTCCCACCCGCCAAAAAGGACCCAGTCTCTGTATGGGATGGGGAGGCAACCTGAAAGGACGAATAGGGGGTGGATGAGCGCATACTCGATGTTGAACCCACCCCATGTGACTGCGATGTCATGTGCGACATCTGTGGCATTGAGTTTATAGCTGTCGGAGATAAGGTGGAAGGCGGCCAATGAGGGTGCGCAAGCGTATTCGATGTGGGTGTGCCCATCTGCAGGACCGACGGCTCACCGTTGTGAAGGCGTTGATGTTTCCTACGCTGGTACAGGATGTAGCCTGCAACGACGATAAGTGACAACCCTG
The DNA here is from genome assembly GCA_038094375.1 of Tubosaeta aff. heterosetosa. Lineage (NCBI taxonomy): Eukaryota > Fungi > Basidiomycota > Agaricomycetes > Boletales > Boletaceae > Tubosaeta > Tubosaeta aff. heterosetosa. Next base: position 12,760 of record JBBPUC010000408.1, on the reverse strand, counting down.
CGGCACCACCAACAGCACCGCCGATAATGGCACCGACGTTGGCGCTACTTTTCGAGCTTGAGGGCGAACTTGCACTTTGACCCGAGGGCCAGTAATCTGAGTGGTCTGTGAGGGTATTAGACAAGTTTAGTAAGTGAAGAGGAAAAGGGGGCTTGCTTTGGTTGGCATAACTTTCTGCTTGGCCTATGTTGAACAACTCGGATGACCAGGTCGTCGCTAGAGAGTAATGTCACAAATGTGTGCATATCGAACGCGCAAGGTCATACGGTTGATAGTAGCCCAGTAAGGTATAGACGCGTTATCCGCAAGAACATAGCCCTGTGGGAACACTCTAAACGGGATGGTCGGAAAAAATAGACGGTGCGGAAAGAGCACAACAGACACTCACTCGTTCTCATAATTTGAAGGACAATTTTCAGAAAATGAAGGCCAGCTTCGAATACGATTATCACTCGAGATGGTAACGTCACCTCAGAGAAATTTGCTCACGTGATTATCTCGCTCGTGTACGCCGGATTCTGACAGAGTGTGCAAGCCATCATGAGGTTATAACAAGACCAAGAACTATTGGTGCCAAATACGTGGATGAAAAACGAAAATTAAGCTCGAGAAGGCCGTACCAGTAACATGGTGTGGCAGTTGTACCGTTCGGAGCGTTATACGAGTATCCCGACGGAAGAGCGGGCTGCGTCCAAGCTAAACCATCTCAGAAAGCACCATGCGGGCAAGAACAAGGAACTTACTATCTCCAACGCATGCCGCAATCACGTACGCAACTGTCAGACACGGGCTTCGTTGCTGGGCATTGTTCATCCACGCATAATCGGGTTGGCATGTCGCATTTGACACGGGGACAAGAATGTTTGGGTGAATGCCCCACGCTTGAGAAAGAAGGAAGAATAGCATAATAATGAGAGAAAGAGTATCAGAGTTCATGTCTGCGAGATCTGGCGTCGTATAAATTGGGCGAACAGCCGTTCAAAGGATATGGTGTACGCGAGACAGTCCGGGAATGGATGACTGCGGGAGACAGCCCGGTTGCACATGCCTGCCACCTGGCAGGTGTGTGCAGCGCCGATCATAGAGTTGTCATCGAGAGCGATCAAGAACGCAGAGACCCATAAGCGTAGATAATATCACTTGGAGAGAGCGCAAGGTCAGTTTAACTTACGTAAAACTATTTATGCCTGGTGGCTGTTCTGGTCTTTCTGATTCTCTGATTCCAAGGCGCTGCAGCCTGTACAACAAATTACAAGGGAAGGGGCCGATCATCTGAGCCCTCATAGACTGGTATGACCGTTTCCCTTTGTTTTCTATTAGTGACCGCTTCGTAAGATAATCACCGACGTGGTAAGGTCCCCACCACTGGGAGCTCTACAGATTTCCATGTTTATAGCGGTGAGAGAGACGTGATAGATGCCGCCTCCAGGAGTGTCAATTATCTTAACCTCGGCAACCTCGTGACCGGCGTATCACCGCAGCTGGGTTCGCGCCGCGCCCTTCTCTTCCATAACCCATATCAGAGTCACCACGTTCGCAAGGCATCGCGTGGAGTGCGGTGCACTGAAGCCAGCCAAGCAGCTATATTTCGCGCAACTTGGAAAGCATGGGCAACTCGTTCCGCAGCAGAAAACAAGTCTCGCCTTTATAAATTCTCTACAGCCACGAGGCAGGCATCCAATTCTCTCTGGACTTTGCGCCAGGCTTCGACCCCTGTCCTCTCGTTCCCTTGACTGCCGCAGCCATTAGGCGGATCAATTACGATGTCCTCGTCTTTGAATTGCCTACAGTGGATGTCCAGCCAAGAGGGACAAAGTCCATGCACTACCGCACAGGAAGTTGGTCAACTATGCAACCACACATGTGAGCAGGATTCAGCTACTCGAGTGGGCTTTACGCAAGTTGACATTACCCTCCCCTGTTGCCTCTGCTGACCTGGTGTACTAGACACCGTGTCTTCGGGGAGCTTTCAAGAAAGTAACTACGTTCCGAATGCCACGACTGCTGATGGCTGCACATGGTAAGAATTTGTGGGCCTGAATACTTCCTGTAAAAATTATCTATTCTGGACAGTTCCTGGTCTATCTACAATTTAGTGAGCGCTTGCTCCTACTGTGTTGGACAGTATCAGTACGCCAGGTTAGAGATTCGTCGTGTGCACAGTGCTTATCTCACAAATATCGCAGCTGGAATACATGGATCACCAACTGTGGAAGTTACGTGTCGAATACATCGTAAGGGATCTTTGATCTTATTCTTTGAATGACTGATAGTTGACGTGTTCAGGTACCTTCCATCTGGACTTACCATCTCACAGGGCATCCCATTCTGGGCCGCCACTAATCGTAAGCGTATCATCAAATCGTAGTTATGTATCTTATTGGTCTTCCTAGCTTTTACTTGGTACAACGAAGTGTTTAATATCACGCAAGCAGCAGATATAGCGGAACAAGGTACTTCCCCTAATCCACGAACGTGGCTACTCGCCTTCTCACATGGGTATTTTCCAGATCAACCGGATGTGACCGGTGGACCTCTCCCGACATCAACTCCGACCAGTTCCTCCAGCATATCTATTGGGGAGACAGTCGGACTCTTGATGGGAGGCATTTCAATCATTATCATTGGAGCGCTGATCGTCCTTTGCGCGGTATATCGCCGTCGACGCAGAGCGATGCGCACGGCGCCTTATACAGTCCCATCTTTTTCCCAGTCCGTCGTGGTGCCCCCCATTCACAGCCAGATGCCAATCCAGTCAGCCTTGCCGGTGCACGTTTCTGCGCCTCTCACGCCCACACATCTGGTCACGGATTCCGCTGACATGATCTCTCCCTTCCTTGTTGCATCTTCGAGCCGACAGACGAACCAAGCGCACGTGTCCCCGCTGAGGAGAAAAGCTGCCGAAGCCGAGTCTGTACGGGCGATGGTGACCCCTGGGCAGCGGCCACGGTTGAATCCGCCGCCGTATTCGGACTCGGTGGAGCCCGGGGCGTCCGTCTCGGCGCGGAGGCCGTCGACGAGGAAAGAGAGGAGACGGGGGAGCGTATCAAGAGCGGTGACGAGCTCGTCGTATTCGAGGCCGTCGACGATGGAGAGCATGGCTACGGGGCTCGGGAGTGCGCGAACGCAGAGTCTGGGAGGTGTCGTGTCGCCAGATGCGGAGACCGCGCAAAGCACGGAGAGTACTGTACGTGGCGGTGGGGTGGCGAGCGTCGATGATGGCGATCCATAAGGCACAGCTGGATGGATCATATTATATTCTGCATTTGGTTGCACCGTGCCCGGCTGCTTTGGATTCTATTATATAGCTGATTTGGAGTTGCATCGTTTCAGCACGATCACATGCTACGACAGGTCAGCAATGCCCGCCAGTCAAGGGCTTGTTCCTGACCAATATCTTGGACTCTGGCAACCTTTACGAGGATCTCGACGGTATCCTGGGGTGGGCGCGTCGGGAACACCTTCTAAAGCACACAAAGGGGTATAGTTGGCAACTCATTCTGATTGCTACTGATCCTTGCTGCATTTCAACGTGGTAAAGGATGAGTTGGTGTGAGTGAATGTGCTTGAAGGACTGCGACTCCTTCCAGATGATACTCTCTTTCAAATGATAAACTGCCTTTGGGTACCAGAGCGAGTCGAGCAGACAATTTGCGGTATAGCCTATGATGAAAGTACCGCACTAATCGGTGGCGGTGTATGCCACCGTCTGCATCATCTTCAATACTAGGATGAGTTGGCCTTCCTAAGCGATGCCTGAACACGCCCTAAGGGTGGCCACTACACTCCGTATGTACGAGGAACCCAATCGTTTCAACTGGCGTGCAAGGAGCTACACTCGATAGATTTCCCATTCTAAGGGCCTCGACTATCTCTGGAAGCATAGCGAAGTTCCAAAATCTCACCCTCTGTGGTTCTTCGGAAATACTGGTAACTTGTATCCATGAGCATCCCCCTGGAAAGAAATCAGGTTGAACTAGGCAGGTGGGCTGTTAAGAGGTAGAATCGCCAGACGCTAGTGTTCTTTAGCAAGACTGCACGTCAAATTTGCTCGCCACAGAACATACCCGGACCGCCGTTCCCGCTGGCATTGGTAATTGCGATTCCTGAGGTAGTTGAATTTGTATTGTTGATAACGGTGACGTTGAGGTTCATTGAACCGAAATAGCTGGCGCTGGAAGCCGAACTGCGGCTGCTGGGCGAGCTGCTTTGGATAAATGACGACGTTCCAGCTTCTGAAATTGCGCTTTCACCTAAGGTTCGATCGCAGCAGGCGCGATGTTAGTAAGAGACACCATGGGATGGGCGTACTTACCCGAGGGTTGTCCAACTAGACTATCAGAAGGGGTTAGATCTACAAAGGGATTCCCAGTAGCCAGCGCGGCTATCATCTCTTGGGCAATGGCGAATGCTTCTGGCGTGACAGGACCCTTTGGTATATCCAGTACTAGGCCCGAGATTGGTTGATTCCTCGGGACAGATTCACCTACATTTAAAAATGAGACTTGAAGCCAAACGAAATGTAAACATACCTTCAACTGCAGCAAGATCCGCTGTGGGAGTTATGAGATATGCTTCCTTCATTGCACCAGACTTAGTCTGAGGTCATTATCAGCGCGGCTCCACTTCAAAACATAATTACAAAACCACCGTAGTTGAATTCCAAAGCTCGAAAGTATTGAAAACGAGCGCCCGTCTCAAACGAATTAATTTCCCTCGCTTAAGTAGCTTGTATATCCATCCACGTTGCTCAAATGATTGAAGTTCTTGCACCCGCCGGTTCAAGCTAGTGAAGGAGAAGGTTTCGAAACAGGATTTGCCGGGCTTCCGTACTCAAGTACTCACTCGAAATATCTGCCTTCTGTCTCTTGGAGGAGATCACGATTATCTTGATCCAAAATTCTGGAGAGTTGGCGAATTTTGACCATTTCATCCAACGTCGCTCGAAGAAACACTTTGCCTGCATGCAGGGAATCCTCGACATGGATTCTTGCGAGGACTGTCGGATCAAAGTCGCCGACTATTCCAAGGGAGTCTGACTTGATGATCAGTGACCGAGGCTCATCAGATGGCATGAGTAAGAGAGGTACATCTTCTACGGGGGCTTCCCATTCATCTTAAGCAAGGAACTGCGTGGAAAACGTTCCTTCTAGCAACCCTGTCATATAATCAAATCTAGCTCCGCGAGGACTCCACGGGGTCCGAAATACTGTGGGTCCATGTTTAGACACATCTACACATGTTCATGGCACCGCACGTGAAAGTCTATGTATGCCTTCCCTTCCGAAAAAGCAAGCAGTTAGAAAAGCTGAACCCGAGCTAGAGGAAGCATCACTCGCTCAACTTGAGCTCGCAGCTTTTGGTACCACCTCAGCGAACAGAGACGGTGCTCGACGTTCTGCGTCCGAGCTGTGGTGGTCCAATCATTACAACTGGTTGAAGGAAAACGGCTACATTCTTCGGCCTCGTTACGCTCCAGACTGGACACCTTCTTGGAAAGGAACGAAAAAGAACTGGCTGAATTGCGAGGATAGTTGGGTAGCCAAGGTATGAACCAAAATTTCGGTGCTCAGATGGCTTGTCATTGATTGCTGAGATTCGTTAGTACGCTACCAGGATACTGGATGGCACGCGTGCTTCAGATGGCGCTTTTATCATTCTTAAGCTGGTCAACCAAAGGGATCATCCTCACGAGATAGACATCGCAAGATATTTCTCGTCTCCATCACTAGCCACGAACGCTAACCACTGTGTTCCTATCCATGATGTGTTGTCCGTTCCTGATGAAGAGGACAAGGCAATAGTCGTAATGCCCCTGCTCCAGGGTTATAATTACCCCCCTTTTGTTACCTATGGGGAGGCAGTCGAATGCATAAGGCAATTATTTGAGGTATGCATTCGTATGTTTCCCACGCTGCCACGCTGTTGATTTAGTGGCTGACCTCTGGCAGGGTCTCCAATTTATGCACAAACACCGCGTCGCTCATCGGTCAGTAGTATCATAGCACACCGGAGTTTGTCTATCCTTCTAACTTCTCCGCAGAGATTGTTCATCTAGAAATCTTATGATGGATCCGAGCAGGCTTTATATCGATGCATTCCATCCTGCAAGTCCTTTGATGAAGCGAGACTTCTCCGGGACTGCACGCTACAAGAGTCGAACCGAACGACCTCCGAAATATTTTCTGATCGATTTTGGCCTATCACGCCGTTACGACAATTCTGTTGTAAAACCTATGGAAGTCCCAATATGGGGAGGCGACAAGGAAGTTCCGGAATTTCAGAACACCGATGCGCCTTATGACCCCTTTCCAACCGACGTCTTCTACATTGGTAACACCATCAAGAAAGACTTTATCGAAGTATGTCTTATTTCTTCTTCGTTGTGTCTTTGCTCACAGAACTCAAGTCACAGCTTGGCTTTGAATTCGTGCAACCCCTGATAGCGGACATGACCCAGAAGGACCCTTCGAAACGACCTACTATGGATGAAGTTGTCCAGCGGTTCGACGTTCTCAGAGCTGGCCTGACTACCTGGAAGTTACGCTCTCGCGTGATCACCAGAGGAGAGAATACGTATCATGTCGTTGCTCGTGGCTTATCCCACTGGATGCGGCAATTTGGGCTCATTGTGCGCGGCAAGCCGCCCGTACCTACATCTTTATGAAGCACCCTTGATGTCTCACATACTTCACTCCTTGTTTTGGTTACTCACGAGTAGATTTCGCGGAGACATTCGTAGTCGGCTTACAAGAAAAATGATATTATTGCTCTTCTCGGTCTACAGTGTGCTTTTCACAATGTGCGATGGCTGCCAACTCATCTATCAGGCAAGAAGGTAGCCTAAGGCAATCTTCTCCCGCACTGGTAACCCTAGCATTTGACGGCGTTTCCTAGGTTTGCTTATAGGAATACAAACGGAATAAACTACAAGGGAATTATAGTTTATATCTTGTAATGTCCATATGAAGGTTTTGCAGAGTTTTAGCGACTCGTAGAACACAACCGTTTGGCCGGATGTCGGAAGATGCACAGGTGATCGGGGTCATACTTTTGCCTGTGTCAGTACCAACATTTGGGGCTTAAGCCTTCTCCAAAAGATCTTCAAGTTCCCCCGTTGCTCGACTATCAGAAATTGGGAACAGATAGACACATGAAATAACTTACATATTTCTTTCCTTTGCGTCAAGGACTCACTTTTACAAGAGCAACTCCTCCCTCAATAGATTAGTGTTTGGAACAAACCTAATCAGGAGTGGTGAGTCAATGTGGCACGCTAGACACAAGTTTTAATTGGTAGATTGTTTCTGGGGTCGCGTTTACCGCTTGTGGTCCCTGAAGTGCTATTTCTGAATCGAGAACAAGTGGCAGATATACGCACTGCCTCGCTTGAAACTGATGGACATAGTTGGATTTCCGCACCCGCCTGACTCATGGCAGTAATAGATGAGATAACCCTATTTGTAGAACCATGTTGGATGGGAACATCCTTGACTGAAGATGACACGGATCATGTCTTAGCGACGGTTCTTAACGAGGCCAATCAAAGCTTTGAGCGGCGTGGAATCATGCAATAAATCATCAGTGAACCAAACTGTAGAAACGCTCGTTAAGTTATTCCATAAAAATGGTTATCGTAAGTTATTGTTGATGACGCACGTCCAAGCAAGGGGAGAGACGATGATATGTTGCCTAGTCAAGTTAGAAATCCAGTCGCCGCTGTATCTGTTATGTTAGATAGTCATATATCGAGTAAAGCCGCCATAACCTCCAAGTTATCAGCTAGCCATTAGTTCGTAAGCACTACTTGACACTAGCGTGACAAGGCACGGATTGAAACCCATGGAAAGCTTAGGTCGCGGGGTGAGATGAGTCGTCGATAACGCTCAGCAAGCTCTAGATGCAAAAGGCGCGGAGGAAGTGGGGTTACCAGCTTCACGAAGTGTCGCATGTATATACCGCTGCTAGAATGTAAAAAAATGATGATTTGAGTAGAACGAAGTCTGGGACGGAGACAGATTGATTCATACGCTGGCTGTCGACAGGTTCTACCATTGCCTATCATAGCCAGGCTGCAGGACCCGTTCCGAGCTGACATTAACCACTGAAGGAGGCAAGGAAAAGTACGCGCATGATGAGGGAGAGGGCTCATAGCTTGAGTTGGCACATGCCTCGCTTCATCCGATCATTATTGATTGAGGTGTCATTGCAAAAAACGACAATTCACGTGACTCTCTAGGAAATATGCGCTAGTGACGCCGCTACTGAGTCGTGGGAATTGGCTTCAAGTCTAAACCTGCCAGCTGTGTCAAAGCTGAGGGAGTACAACCTTTCCAAATCCATGGCATTGCTTCGGTGATTAAGTCCCTCAGTCTATATTTTTGGGTTGCATGTGTCTGCATGGTACGTTCCCAGTCCTTGATTTGCTCTCACTGTGTTGACCAAGTGACATTTGTCATTTAATCAAGGTAATTGGGTTGCTTTGAACTTCAAACTTATGGATATTCGCTATCCATGGCTTCAGAATTATATGTGTGAACACGGGCTTGCATATGCAGCATGCCCAAACCCATGCTCGTGCAGTGCATTTCCGTTGCATTGCATGGCATCAAAGAGCCTCGTGACCTTCGCTAGGGACGCGAAGCGCATCATAGGCTATACATCACTCGTGCGTCGTTTTCGCCTTTCTCATGCAATTAGCTGCATAACGGGGGCAAATTTTGATATGGTCTCTGTTGTACGTGCGGATTGGTTTATTTCTCTCTTTTGAGTATTCTAAGCACTTCTTGGATGTAGCTGCTTGGGTTTGTGACATTGGATTATCATGTAGTCGCAGAGTCGTCACTAACTAAACCTCTGTTCAGTTTGCTGTCGAATTGTCGCGTGCCAGTGAGCGAAATGTCAATTTGTGGTATCGCCTGACATTGCCACGCATGAGGTGTGACAGCGTTTTCCTTATCAATGTGTTTCGCGGACGGTGCTCGCAGGCAACCACCTAAGTAGGCGATCTGGATTCCACCGAAGCTAATGTATGTACGTTTCTTTATTTGGCGACTGGATGATCCAACAACTCATGTGACTTCAGACTAGATCGGAATGACTGTATTGCCGTTGCCTCCCTCCGGATCCCGTGTCTACGCGTGTAGGATCTTCAGGCCGGTGGACCCAAAGCCAATCTAGCAATAGAACACTCCATTGAAACATACTCTCATGTAATCAGCCTATCATTGCGGTCACGCAGTGCTCCTTCCGGCACGTTGGAAGTCGTTTCTTTCCTCCCACTGATCTTGGCTCCTGGCCATGATCCTATCCGGGAACAGGCGTCTACCACATGTCCATTAATTTTAAATTTCGCCGTGTTCCTTTCCGCCTGACTGCGAAACGGGTTTTCACGAACTAACTCATCGCATAGATCCGTGGCGTTTATGCCAGCGGAAGGCACTTGATTTCTTCCTCGAATTTGTTTGTACTGTGTCCTCAATTAGTTCCGTGATGGATGGCAGGCCGCAGATCATCTGTAACGGCGCATTGTGGACAAGCAGCTTCATTCGCACGCTTCTTTGGTTGGATGAAATCCTCGTTCTCGTGGCTTGGGGACGAAGGTAGGCATATAAAGAGCATGGTTTCTTCAGCTCTCGTCGTAAAGTCCATTCGCTGTGATATCCTGCTTTCACTTCACTGCGAGCGATGTGGTTGACTTCTGCGCTCCTTCTTTTCACTACCGTCTTCAACGTCTCACGAACAGCTTTCGGGCTCGGCTCGGCTTGCTCAGTTCCACTAGGCGGCGGCACCGCGTCGCAAAACGACCCATATTGGCTTGAAATGATCCAGCACCAAGGAACGTCTCCGTTCAACCCAAACCCGACATTATACAAGGTATTCCGCAACGTGAAGGACTTTGGAGCCAAGGGCGATGGGGCCACTGACGACACCGCTGCGATCAAGTTCGTTCACAAAACCGCGCGAGGAGTTCCATTGATATTTACGTTCGCAGTTTGGCTATGTCGTCTGGGGGTCGCTGCGGCGGAGGGTCGTGTACCTCGTCAACGTACGCAGTCGTTCTTCGTCTATGCACAGTGACTGACATGGCATGCGCAGTCTTTCTCCCGCAATTGTATATTTTCCCCAGGGGTAAGTTTGCCAGATTTAGCACAGGTATGAGCTTAGTCGACACCTTCCATGATTAGCACCTACAAGGTGTCATCCGCCATCAATGCGTACTACTTCACGCAAATGATCGGAGATGCCAGGAATCCTCCGACACTTCTCGCGAGTCAAAACTTTACCGGGTTCGCGGTCATTGGTCAGTCGCTTCGGAACTTATCACGAGCGGATCTAACGCGTGGCGTGAAACAGATGCGGATCCTTACATCCCAAATGGGTGGGGGGCCCAGTGGTTCACGAATCAGAATAACTTGTACGATTGTTCGACTGATTTTCACTGCACACGCTGAAATGCATGTGGAATGTAGCTTTCGCTCCGTGCGCAACCTGATTATTGACATAAGGCAGATTCCGTTGGGCAAGGGAGGGATCGGTTTGCACTGGCAAGTGGCTCAGGCGACGTCTTTGGTTAATGTCGTGGTTGAGATGTCTACTGCTAATGGCACCGACCATCAGGGTAGGAAATACAACTCCATTTCCTGGGCCTAATCTAACGTGGCTTCTTTCCTTCGATAGGCATGTTCATGGAGAATGGAAGGTAGGTTGTCCGCTACAGGACCCAGAGTGCGTCTTCTCACTTGCGTTTTTATGTGCCAGTGGCGGTTTTATGGGAGGTACGTTGTGAAGCCTGCGATAATGCTCAACGTAAACACTTATATCTCTCCAGATATCATTTTTAATGGAGGTATTTGATGGTCCTTCTGAAGTGGAACAGACTGACGACTAATCGTTCAGGAAACATCGGAGTGACAGTTGGAAACCAACAGTTCACAGTACGCAACCTTACGATCAACAACGCCAACACTGGTACGTAGAGATTGTGACACGTGCAGGTGGATTCTCATCGACTACCTTGCAGCTATATCGGCTATCTGGAACTGGGGTCCGTTGCTCCACTGTCGATCAGTGAGGCCTTTCCCTGACATTCATGTTAGGATTCACATTTCAAGGCGTGACCATCAATAACTGCAAGGTAAGCGGGCAAATCCCATCTGTGCTTCGATGAGAAACATGCTCGCCCGCCTACTTGTCCCCACAGGTTGGCTTCGACATAGATGTTCGTGGAACGACACAACTGGATCAGGTAAAGTGACTCTTCCAGGATATACGATCCTCACTTACCTGATGCTCCTAGGGTGTTGGCTCTGAGATCATCATCGATGGAATTGTTACCGACACACCTATATTCATCCAATCCTCCGTTGCCAGCAACGGCACTCTTCCATATTCCCTATTTCTCAACAATATCAAACTGACGAATGTGCCGACGGCGGTTGGCGTTGCCAATGGAGAAACCATTCTTGTGGGCGGTAGTACTACTATTGATTCCTGGGCACAAGGAAACGTTTATTCTGGGACCGGGGGCATCAAGACCTGGATACAGGGCAACATTCCTTCTGCTAATAGGCCGTCTGTTCTACTTGATGGTTCGGGTCGGATCTTTGGGAAGGCGCATCCTCAATACGCAAACTATGCACCTAGTCAGTTTATCAGTGTCAAGAACCAAGGCGCCAAGGGTGACGGCAAGACAGACGACACCGCTGTCATCCAAAATGTCTTCAACCAGGTATAGCAACTCCCCGCCGATACTGAGGGTGCTCGTCTGACCATGTTTGGCTTCTAGTATGCTGGATGCAAAATTATCTTCTTTGATGCGGGTGTATACTATGTCACGAATACGATCACCATCCCAGCAGGTACCCAGATCGTTGGAGAAGCATGGTCCGTGATCCTCGGGGGAGGTGACAACTTCCAATCGCAGACCAACCCACGCGTTGTCGTGCAAGCCGGCACAGCAGGCTCTGACGGGGTTTTGGAGATCAGCGATATGATCTTCTCTACCGCTGGCCCGAGTGAGTAAGGCGTGACGTCATCGAAAATGATCTGAATGTCTTGCAGCTCCTGGAGCGATCGTGCTTGAATGGAATGTACATGATCCGTCTGGTCAACAAGGCGCGGCTGGCCTCTGGGATACTCATATACGGTAAGTCGCTTACTCCTCGAACGCGAGGGATGAAACCATTTCGATGGGTCTACAGGCTTGGTGGAGGTCTGTATACTTTTCCCGGTATACTCCTCATCTAACAGAGCACATTCAGCCGTAGGCACCAATTTGCAAGATGCGGGGTGCCCGGCTGGGTCCGTACACGCGGAATGCCAGGCCGCCTTCTTGAGCATCCATTTGACATCTGGATCTAGCGCGTACTTTGAGGTTCGTGTGACCGCTTTCCATCTCGGTACCTGATGCACTCATCGAACGAACGTTCAGGGCACTTGGGTGTGGACTGCAGATCACGACCTGGACGCGATTGGTTCGCCTCTAACTTCGATCTTTTCTGGTCGTGGTATTCTTTCGGAGTCCGCTGGCCCTGTTTGGTTAATCGGAACTTGTGAGCCGTGTGCATGCTGCTCCTTTCTTCAATTGACAATAACCCATTCATAGCTTGTGAGTTTCCATGGGTCTATCACCTTTCAGAGGGGAATCCATGCTAAACCATGTCAGCGGAGCACGCCGTTTTGTACCAGTACAACTTGGCGAACGCCCAGAATCATTATATAGGGTTTGCTCAGACAGAGACAGTAAGTTCTTACCTGA